>BOPP01000064.1:736007-755257 GCA_017312745.1 Gryllus bimaculatus
CCGCCGCGCCGCCGCACCCGGACCGAGCGGAGAAGGCAACGGGAGGTGGAGGGCCCAACCAACGTGGGTGGTGGAGGAGAGGAGGAAGGAGAGAGGAGAGAGAAACGAGGGAAAGAGAGGTTTTGAGAGGCAGAAAAATGAGAAGTGGGAAGGAATAAGTACAAAAAAAATTGGCCCGAAAAGAAAGAAGATGAGATAAGAAGGAGAGGGAAAAGCATGGCCGCCATAGGAATTGCTCGAGGAAATGCAAGAGAGGACAGAAGAGATAAGATATGCCGAGAGAGAGGAGAGCGGATGTACGGAGGCGACTGAACCTATTACATATACATACAAACAGAGAAGACATACAAATAAGAAGAAGAACAGAGACAACAGACAAGAAGAACAGCTCCGAGGGGACTGCCACGCTGGAAAAAATCGAAGCTCTGCAGCCAAGATTGTTCGCGGAAACCATCGGCCGGCGGCGTAGTTGGCAGTCGCTGGAAGGCAAACAAACCCGGGCGGACACATGTTAGATTCGGGCATTCACAGGAATCCGACCCTTAAGCAGACTTCAGTGGCTGACAAAAAATAACGCGACTCAGAATTACCAACTTGCCTCTTTTTAGGTTATTTCAATGGCAGTTGAGAAAAAGCGTCCAATTTAACATTTTCTAATACGGTAACACTCCTATCAAAAATGAATTATTAACAAGACAAATCCCAAAACCAATATGTTATCTACTTCGACACAACTGAACTAATTCATTGGAAGTGAATCGTTTTAGTTCAATTAGTTACACCAAACTTTAAAGTAATATGAATAAAAGTGGAACGGGAAAAATGTTCGCATTCCGCGTTTCGATGGCTTGCTTACGATTATAATGGTGATATATATAATATATATATATATATATATAATATATATATATAATAATATATACTATATATATATATATATATATATATATATATACTCTAAACTGTTTTCGTGTTGTTGAAACACAAATCACTGGGCAGGGCGAGGGTGATTGAGAACGAAAGCGGAAGGTCTAGGCGACTGGAGGGCGTGTGGGCTCCCCATTTCGACACGCAGAAGTTTGCATGGGCCCGTCAGCCGCGTGCAGCTGCCCGACACAAAATGACCACCGCGCGCGCGACTGAACTGCGACGCAGCGGCGGCCCATTGCGGAATTGGACGCGGGTGCAGAGTTAGATCCACCTTCGGAGAATTCGCCTCGCCTTCGGGCAAACGAGCCAGTTTTTCAACATCCCCCAGCAAAGACACGGAGCACCATTCCTCAAAACATGCAACTTTTCGCTGAAATGTATAAGTCTGAAGGATTGTTTTCTCTTGTAATGTATTAGAAACAACAATGGTTTGTCTAAATAATAGTGTATACAAATATACTTCAAAACTTAAGTAGTAGAACATCAAAACAATTTCGCTCTTCAGCCAAGTTATAATCTCAAGAGTAAATTTTGAACGTAACGCACTAATATTTTGAGAATTTTTGACGTTTTTGAATGTGTATGAAGTTCGTAAACAGTAGTTGGTTTAACCCAGTATTGCAATAGAGTCCTGTTTCTGAAAATCATCCCGTAGCCTTAAAATAAGTTTTATTTTGAATTAAGAATTTCCCCTCTCTCTTAAGTGTGAATGGGAGGTTCTCCTAAGTGTGTATTATAAGTAAACATTGTAAAAATGTCGAAATAAATAATTTTTAATAAATAAAGATTTGAAAAGATAATTTAAAATGATTGAATTCTGAAAGTGATAAAAAATACATTTCTCTACAATTCACTTTGTACATTACGTGTATCATCGATTTAATTGACTATAATTGCCCCTTGTTCTGGACGTCGCTTTCAGAAAAGAACCTCAAGGCTGTGCGTCACTCCCACACAAAGATTCATACACGTCGCCCATGTCTAATCTCCAAACACAACACACTGGCCATATGCACGTTTACGCGCGTTTTTCCAGGAAGTACTGCTATACCCCTTATTGCAAACTGGTTCCTGCGATGAATGGCTTCGTCAGAAAACATACTCTTTAACTCCTCCGACTGAAAGGATAATGGCGAAGATTTTCCGAGAGATCCGTTGCGTCTAATTTCCTGCTTTGCTGCCGTAATGTTCGAGATTAAATATTCAGTTTTTAATTAGCCCGCGCAAATCCCAGCGTTGCGCGGAAGGCCTCTTCCCTCGAAGGAGAAAAAAAAAAAAATTCTTGAGATCGAGGTCCCGTGACGCTCCCGGGTTTGTGGAAACTAGCGTGCGCACTGTTTGTGAAACAAGCGGACTGGCGAGCTGAGCGCAATGGCATGAAGCTTAAAGCAGAAACTGCATCTTCAACCGGGTTACAATCTGCGAATGTCCTACATGAGATTCGCGCCAGTCATCACGCGTGCGAATAGGTAAGAAACTCTTGAATAAATTGCGAACTACAGTTAACCGAAGAAGATGCCACAAATCTAGCATATATTCGTGTTACTTGTCTTCATGATGAACAGTAACAGAATAAATAGTATCATGAAGAAGAAAATATTAACTTTCATTATTTTTCTGAAATAAAACAGTATTGTACAATTTGAATCATTATTCAAAACGACTTATGTACGCACACAACGAGTGTCGTAGTTTTGCATTTGCGGATAAAACAGTTACACTTGTTTACTCGAAAGCTCAACGTTGCTAGCTAAATACGGGAGAGGTAGACACATACTACACGGCAGGACCGCTCCAAACACGTCATGTTGCATTACATTACATCATAATCGGCCGTTATCTTGATCTTCATCCGTGATCCGTAGTTAACGGACACAGCCGCTCCAAGAAGTGGGTGACAGGCGCCTGGCGAGGGGCGGAAGCGAAAGGTCACTGCAATCGGCCGATGTATGCAAAACGGCCGCCGAGAGCCGCCGGGCCTTGAATCTTAACCAGCGAGCCGCGTGCAGCAATCCCGTCTCCATCAATATGTAATGGCGGACTAGTGCTCTCGAATGCGAACGCCCAACTTCCCCGAGAAGTCGCACCAACTATGCGCGACTCAGGCGCTCGCCTCCGTTTAGCGTCGCAGAAACCCAACTCTCTAACAATGCAAAATCCATCTCGACTTAATACGAATAATTTACTCGGCAGCTCACCTCCGGCGCGGCTCGGCGCGGGCCTCCCCCAACTCCCCCAATTTAGCTTTGTCGGCTGTGACCGCCCCCTGAACCGAAGGGCGTTCGCTTTCGCAACGCGCCCCATTCACAGCTGTCGCCCCCACGGCGGACGCCACCAAAGGTAAGCGGCAGGTGAAAGCTCAGGGAGGGCGCGTCGCCCATAGAGGGCAACTTGCGGCCAAATACAGGCGGACGCGCGCGGGGGCGGGATAAAGGGGACGGGTCGGTATACGGGGCGTAACGAGGATGGGTGGTGACAGAGAAGGAGGGGGACGCGTTGCGGGTGGGGGTGCTGGACGAAAGGGCAGAAGATCTAGAGACGGAACTGCCATGGAAGAAGAGGAAGGGCCCGACAATATAAATAAGGAAAGAATAGGTAAAGGCAGAGGGGAAAGGTTTGGCACAGGAAGTATCGAACGGGGAAGCGACAAAAATAAGGTGGGTGAATGTGTCAGGGAGAAGAGAATTTGATGAAAGAGGATGTAGTTTGTGAGTGGAGTAACAAACAGAATATTTGAATGAGGACATCATTGTTATCGGACACATCGGTAACAACAAGGTAACGGCATAAGTAACGATATTGACATAGATAACGAGGAGAAATGCTCTTTTTAGGAGATTGAACCTTTAATTACTAAGTTTAAAGCGAGAAATGTCGAATCTTATAGTACCAAAAAAGTTTATTCTAATTTTCTGAAACTTCGATTCAAAATCCAAAAAACCCCGTTCTCTCACACACACAACGAGCGATGAAGTAACACACAATTTGCCGCGACCTTGTCAACATGACAACTTCACACGACATGAAAAGGTACAGCATCCACTGCCGCCGAAAGATTACTTAAGAAGAGCATTCCAGACCGTCTACTTCCGATAGCGGAGATGACACTGAAGAATCCGCTAGGAGTTCCCCGGCCTGTGGAATGCCTCGCGCTGGGGTTCTCCAACGAACCGTCAAAGGTGGGAGGTGAAGTATCCTACGGAGAGAAAGAGAGGTGGGGGCGAGGCTGGGAGCGGGGACGAGGGGCGGGGGCAAGGGCGGGGGCGAGTGCGGGGGGAGGGCGGGGGCGAGGGCGGGGCGCAGGGCGGGGCGGGGCCGGGGACGAAGGTGGGGGACGGGGGCGGGGGCAAAGTAGAGGGCGGCGGGGAGGTAGGGACAGGGGCGGGGGCGAGGGCGGGGCGGGCGAAAGGAGACGGGGGCGGGAGCGCCGAGGGCGGGGGCGAAGGCGGGGGCGAGGGCGTGGGCGAGGGCAGGGGGCGGGGGGCGAGGGCGGGGAGCGGGGGGGCGGTGGCGGGGGCGGGGGCGAGGCTTGAGTCCTCCGTCCTTAAGTCTTCGATGGCGCAGCGCTTGTGGCGGCACGAGAAAACAGCGAGGAAAACTAAAGAAAACTAAAAAGAAAAGATGGATAAGAAGATAAGAACCAAAAACGAATACTAGTATCTCGCGAGAGGGTGAAGCAGTGTGATTATGAACATGAAAATAATAACCATTAATTTGGTTTATGAACTTCATTACCGTCGTAAGTTCTGTCACATCAAACTCATTGGAAATCCTCGCTCACAGGACATGGAATTTCAATTAGTAAGCCAATTTAGATGAGAGAATAGCAAATTGACTGATGTGGGTAGATAGAACGATTATCCACTTAAACAACATTAGCGAGTCGTTATAGTCGCAAATCCCACTATGAATATAGACCCGTACTACAAAAAGCTCGATATAGTTTATTTCTAAATTCTCTCTGTTAAAGAAAACTGCTGTATATAGATACTCGCAGTCTCAAGTTTCACCTAAATAACTAGTATCTGAAAATGAAAAGTCTGTGTTCAATCCAGCAACAATTATTTGCAAATTTATTAGCCTATTTAAAACAACGGAGTCAAGTCAAACAACGGTTACTCTCTTAAGGTAGTCAAATCCACTCTTTTTATTCGATTTACAACTTCCGTCGTATCTCATTACCTCAGACTAATTGCAGAAACCTAAATTTACAGAATTAGATACACGAACAGAAAGGATAAGGAAATAACTTGAAAGAGTACACTTACCAACGCGGGTTAATGTGAATAAGGAAAAGCTGCGACCTCTCAAATGAACTCACCTGAAACAGAATAAAGCATTTTATTACTTGTGTAATGGTGCTAATACTAAAATACTAAAAAGCATACTGTTATTGCTAATATAACATATGTATATGTTGATACAAAAAATTATGCTCTGTCTACAGAGAAGAAAATAGAAATGTCACATTCATATATTTTCGAAATGTTTAAGGTATTTTTACTTGAACTCACGTTATGTTTCCCGTAATTTGATGCTCATTATTTGTTGTAAACTCTTTGACGTTCACCAACTCAACACTACGCAGTTAGAAATTACACTGGTTTTCTCCGAGAATATCTTTCTAGGAATGTAGCAAATGAAAAGAAATAAATCTCGAGCCGCCATTCATAAATCCACCATAACAGCTAACGGGGATAATTTTGTGTTTATTGGTTGGTAAACGGTTGTTTTGTACAAAGAACTTCAGACCTTCTTTTGAACTTACTGAGAACATCACTATAACATTGGCCTGTAACGTTTTTCATGCTGATTCCGTATGTGAATACTGATTGAATCCGTATAGCGTGTGTGCACAAAATTTCGTATGTTTATGTGTGTGCATGTATATGTGGGTGTGTGTTGGTGGGTGATTTACGGGAAATAGATTATCTTCTACGAGAAGAGGGGGAGGACGAACAACTGCGGTTACCCTCGGGGCGCGTTTACATCACAGTACCGGGGTCCGGCAGCCTAATTAATACGCGGATTCGGCATTTACCAGCAATGAATGAAGAAACCCTCTACGCAAAGCTGATTCAAGCCAGATGATCTCCAGAAAATAAACCATCGTAGGGCGTCTAGGTCCATCATGGGACAAAAATACATGTTGGAAGGCACCAGCGAAAGAACGTGTATGTTGTCAAATATAGAGAAAAGTTAAAACATGTCTAATAAGAACTAATGCCATACTATGGGCAATATTTGTAATTGAAAAAAAAAGAAATGTTAAATTTTACAGCGTTATCATGATAATAAGCTAATAAGCAAAATAACTTTTCAAACAATCGTTGAAATTATTAGATCTTTCAATAATATTAGCTTGCAATAGTAATGTAAAACAATTATATCTAAGGAGCGAAATATATAGCCGCTATCACACGCACGTAAAATTGTGAATAAATGCACCAAATGAATAACAATGCACAAAAGCTAAATAATGTACATAAAGTACTACAATGAAAAGTATTCAGGACAATTAAAAATCAAGGTAATTCCACTGCTTCGGACTTCAAACGGAAAGTGTGCTAATTTAAAATGGCGAAGGGCATTTAAATCAACAACTAAAAGGTTAACCCATTATAGTATAAATAATGTGTAAATAAATTACATCACCTATTATAGTGAGACAAAATTAATAAACAAAAGCACGCAAATGTAAAAGAATGACAATTATATGCTGCTCAACGACCTTAAAAACACGTACACAAATTCATTTAGCACGACACACTCTTATTCACTCGTAAACGGCACCCCAGTTCCGTCCACCGCGGCATGAAAGCTCGCGGGTATGCTAAAAAGCCACCCATTCTGTCGCGCACCGCCGCCGGTCGCTAGCGGTGTGTCGCGCGGGTTGGCAACGCCGCCCCCTCGCCACGCCCCTTCCCCTCCCTCCCTCCCCCGCACCGCGCGAACGCTCTCCAACAATTACCGGCGGCCGCAGAGGAGTTTAAACCCCGCTCAACTATTGAGCAGCTAATTTCGGCTGGCGCGCATTAGCCTGACGCGCGGCCCGGCAGCTGCCTCGTCGCTCACCGCCCCCGCCGCCCGCGCACCCCGCCACCGCCGCTCTATTTGCTCAATTGCTCGCACCTGCCGACGCCGTCACCCCCTCCGGCCCACGTCCCCCGCCACCGACGCGCCGCCAAGGACGCGGAAGGCACACACGAGCACGCACGCACGCACGCAGGCCCGGGCGGCGGCGTCAATGCCGACGCCAGCACAGACGTGCAAAACTTCCTTTTGTTCGGGCTGTGTTTCGCGGTCACGAACTGCTACTGGAACAAGCAGGCACGAGCCCGCCCCGTCGACGCACGGCATGCGCAAATACCTCAAGGATACAGACCTTGGGGTACTCCTAAGTTTATGCAACCGAAAACGAAATTAATGCGTAATCAACTAGTGTAGGTGGACAAGACCAGCCTCGATCATGCACACACTTTATTTTCTCCAATGATTGATGAGTTGAATAAAAATCACAAAATTACATTGTACAGTTGTATTAAAAAAATAACACATCTGCAAATTCAAAGTTATCATTATTGAAAAGACTCGATTATAAATGTGTGTACTCTTGGACTTAACTTTAAAAATTTTCTTATACCCCGACAAAATGCTAGGATTTAGGCTTTAAAGTTCCTTTCGCATCCCATTTTTTACTCTTAAAAAATATTTTATTTCCCAAAAATGCACTCAAACTAACAAAATCACTTATTCATAATTGGTTTGTACATGGCCTGTACAGTGCTAAGATGCGTACGTACACATGGATAAGTAAATAAAATATACACAGAAAAGTAAAATTACTGTATCTGTAAGATCCATTTAAAAATTTGATAATAACGGAGTTTGCATCCACATCTTACTTTCAATTAGATTCTATAAACTACTGAAATAATTCCCCTATCAGAATGCAGGATGCGGATATTTTGTATTTTATAATTTGAAAGATCTATATAGTATCAAAACAATAAATTAATTTAAAAAAACACGAATTCAAGTTAATTGACTTACTCACAACAGTGAAGTCAGTCTTATACCTGTTTTTCATTACTGCTGAACTTGGGATTTTAAAGAATTACGAAATCGAAAATGGGGGAAAAATTGAAAGTTCATAAACTCATTTTTAAAATAATTATTTCATTTCTCAGTTTCCTACAACTATTCCTTTCACCGCATTCGAATTACAATATTTAGTAATTATGCGCACTCAAATTTCCCTTCGCAGGGCACTAGCATTTCACTTTTCCCTTGACCTATTATAACCGCGTTTCATGAACACTTCACGAAAATAAATTCCAATTTTTCCGCTCCCTCGAAATACATTTTTTTTCGCCTCTGTGACCGACGAGATAATTTCGTCTTTCTCTCCCGCTCTCCAAATCCGCCCCGTCCCACCGGCCACGACTCATCCACTCGACGCCTCGCGCCTTCGTCAGCAGTTTTCTACACGGCGAGCATTTTGGCGCACCTTCTTGCCTTCATAAATTCGGTGATCCTCTTTACATCTTCCACTAATTGCATTACAAGTTGGCGAAAAACTTCCCGTCCCGTCTCGTCCCGTCCCGGTCCGCCGCCGCCACCCCGCCTCAAGCCGCAGGGCATTATGGGTCTAATTTTAATAACCGCCGCAGTCGATCGAGACGCCGCGTAGCGGCAGCGCCCCGCATTAAAACCTCCGGCCGCGCCGGGGCCTATGCATAGCGAACGCCAGCCGAACCCGCTATGAATGCCTAATGGCGGAGGCGGGAGAGGCTCTGGGGATGCGGAACCGCGCGGTAGGCAGACGGGCGGCCAGGCCCGCGACGGGAGGCGAGAGGGGAGGGAGGATGAGCGAGTGCTGCTGTATCGATTAACATCGAGTGAAGTCGACGCGCGCCCTGACGCAAACGCACCGGCTGAGTCGGCTCAGGGCGACGACAACAACAACTGTTGCCACTCCAGCCATTCTGACTGCGACGCACTTGGGTTCGAGTGCCGGAGATAGCGTACTTTTGATTCCAGCTACAGAGTTTAGTCGAATTCAGTCGCTGTTTGGGGAGGAGTACTAGGCGGCGCGGGGGAGATTTGGATTCTTCGACCAATACCAAGTACAGTCTCAAACGCGTAATGCGCCGTGAGCGCTTTTTCTTTCCTCAACCTTCCCCCTCTCCCCCCCCCCTCTCTCTCTCTCTCTCTCTCTCTTTCTCTCTCTCTCTCTATAACATCTCATCGTCCTCTCTCTCTCTCTCATCTCTTCTCTCTTCTCTCTTCTCTTTCTCTCTTCTCTCTCTCTTCTCTTCTCTCTCTCTCTCTCTTTCTCTCCTCTCTCTCTCTATCTCTCTCTCTCTCTTCTCTTTTCTCCTCTACTACTCTGCTTCTCTCTTTCTCTCTCTCTCTCTACTCTCACACACACACACACACACACACACACACACACCACACTACACAGAGATTGGGGCTTCAACCGGCTGGAGAGGTGCACCGCTAGAGGAGGTACCTGGAGAGGGAAACTCCCGCAAGCCAACCGAAGTGCCGATCGGTGCCGGACCGCACATTTCAGGGACCAAGACCACTACAATGCGATATTACATGCACTACACTTATAGAACTAATGGCCACTGCAGACGACGAGCCTGAAAATAGTCCCTACTCGACATGAAGCAGTCCCTACTCGACATGAAGCAGTCCCTACTCGATATAAAAGCGTCTCCCCTATCGATATAAAGCAGTCCCTACTCGATATAAAGCAGTCCCTACCTCGATATAAAGCAGTCCTACTCGATATAAAGAGTCCCTACTCCGATATAGAAGGCGTCCCTACTGACATGAAGCAAGTCCCTAACTCGACATGAAGCAAGGTCCCTACTCCGATCATGAAGGCAGTCCTACTCGACCATGAAGCAGTCCTACTCGACATGAAGGCAGTCCCTACTCGACATGAAGCAGTCCCTACTCGAACATGAAGCAGTCCCTACTCGACATGAAGCAAGTCCTACTGACATGAAAAGGCAGTGCCCTACTCGACATGAAGAAGTCCCTACTTCGACATGAAGCAGTCCCTACTCGACATGAAGCAGTCCCTACTCAGACTGAAGCAGTCCCTATCTTTCGACATGAAGCAGTCCCTACTCGACATGAGCAGTCCCTACTCGACTGAAGCAGTCCCTACTCGACGTTGAACAGTCCTACTCGACTGAAGCAGTCCCTACTCGACATGAAGCAGTCCCTACTCGACATGAAGCAGTCCTACTCGACAGAAGCAGTCCCCCTTTCTCGTGCGCCGTACAGAAAAATCAACGAATTTGGAAGTTTGGTAACGCGGCGAACCGCCGGACAGGGAGTCAGTCGCATTTCGGTTCAGTTTCTGCCGGGCAAGAAGAAACGTTTCGATACATTCCGTTATTGCGGTAAAACGAAAGCATAGGGTGGCGAATTATTAACTTGCTTCCTTCAGAAGTAAATTTTCTGCAAACGTTTTCGAACAATGGAACCCATGGAAACTCTACTTTAAGCAACGATAACGCGTAAACATCACAATTAAATATATATAAAAAATAATCTGGGGAACGAAACATAAGTTTTACAAGCATCTTGAAAAAAAATAATTGTCACTTTAAATCTATTTTCAAATTAAAGACTCGATATTTACCGTTAGTCAAGAATCCGAATTAAAGCAAATTAAACGCCTGGAATAAATGTGAAGAATCAAGTCTTACCGCAAATGTATGAAAGGAGATCATCATCTATGAACTATCTCCCTACAATAAATTAATGAACTACCAATCTCATTTCCGTACAGTTAGTTAAATTTACGAATTTGTAATTAGTTTTATATGCTTTTTTATTATTTTCTCATTTTTGTTATACAAAAATAATTTCCAAAGAAACTGATATCAACGAATAACGCGACTAAATAGAATTAATGAATTTTTATTATTTCCAGTATTTGGTTACTTTTAAAACCTTAATAAATTTCTCCAAAGTAATAAGAAAGATAATAAACCAGAGAGAGAATTACGAAATTATTGCATTTATTGTTAAACATGATCTTCAGATTGAAGTGTTAGAAATCGCCAAATCATCAAAACATCGTGATCTTTAGGAATCGCTGAAAACTTCACAAATGGGTGGTTTTATACGAGTATTGTGTAATAGTTACATAATTCAAGGACTAGTACGTGGGTAGATCGAGTAATTCAGCAACATGCCAAAAACTTCAATCTAAATTTTGGTGGAAAAAGCCTTGGCCAAAGTGGCCGTGCGTGACAGATGCTACGAAACGTGCTCCAGACACATTTCCTCCAAAAAACATACCTAAAATCTGTAATGCTGAGTTCGAGTTTATATCTCATTTTATAAATCGATATTTTTGTATTGTTTCTTGATAACATGGATTGCAAGACTTCTTGCACGAACACGTAATGGTCAACTAAGAAAGAATATTTCATTACAGTTGAAACATTCTCTAAAAACAGGCTCAGTCATGTCCATCCCTCTTGGATCACTAGCAGAATACATAGCAGGACGACACGCTCCACCGCATTACACAGATGATATTGTCTCTCCCCGAAGGTCGTTTTTTAGACGTCCGGTAACTGCCACTCGAGCCGCAAAAAAACCCAGATTTTTCGGCGCGCAGCTTATCCTTAAGAGGAAGACAATGAACTGTCGAGAATTACGCAATCACCAGGGCTTATTACTAAACATACAACCCATCCAGAATACAATAGGTCGCCTTTTTGGATCCATGATGCTGATTCAATGATCCTGCCAGTGATGATGCAACTGTTGCCTTCTTGGCATAGAATAATTTTTCGATAATATTCGCATACTTGCAATAAGAAGTGTAAAAGCAGATATTAGGGGCTTTTCTCTAAAGCCTTTAGTTAGCATTCGAAGAGGTCTGTCTAACTCCGAGAAGGCAAAACTTCAGCAAGAGTGGAGGAAAGTCCAGGCAGCGCACTAAGAAAGGAGAAAGCAAAAATTTTACAAACCTGACACTCGACCTCCGAGCGTCTGGTTGCGAAAATTTTTAAACTTGGAGCGCCCCTGACCGCGCCTCAACCCTTCCTCCGCCAATGACCCCACTCTCGACCGCAGCAAATCGATCCATCTATTGGGATTGCGGAACGCGTCCACAAGTTGGCAGCCCATGATTCTGGTGGGCGTGCATTAAAAAGTTCTTTGACGGCACGCTGTTTCAATCACGCTGGCGCAATGCTCAAACTACCTATATTTTTGCGCTCCCTCCGCCCCGTCCGTGCGCGTCCCGAGCGCCCATCTCCATTTGGGCGAATGTCTGCACGCTCGCCCATGACGGACGCCCTACTTTCCATCGGAGAGGGCGAATGGGACGAGAGGGACGAAAATGCGGCGAGGGTGGAACTGCGGAAAAGATGTTTACGTGGGGCGGGTAATGTTAAGTCAGCAGCGAGAGCGAGAGCGAGAGAGGGAAATGTCCAGAAGAGACGAGGGAATGTCAGAGAGAGAGGGAATGTCAGAAGAGAGAGGGAATGTCAGAGAGAGAGGGAATGTCAGAGAGAGTGGGAATGTCAGAGAGAGAGGGAATGTCAGAGAGGAAGAAAAGGGGATTGTCAAGAGAGAGAGAGAGAGGGCCAGAGAGGAGAGAAGAGGGACAGAGATACAGAGACAGAGAATACAGAGAGAAAGTCAGAGGAGACAGAGATACAGAGAGAAAGTCAGAGAAGAGAGAGACAGAGATACAGAGAGAAAGTCAGAGAGAGAACAGAGATACAGAGAGAAAGTCAAGAGAGAGACAGAGATACAGAGAGAAAAGTCAGAGAGAGAGACGAGATTACAGAGAGAAAGTCAGAGAGAGAGACAGATGATACAGAGAGAAAGTCAGAGAGAGAGACAGGATACAGAGAGAACGTCAGGAGGAGAGAGACAGAGATACAGAGAGAAGTCAGAGAGAGAGACAGAGATACAGAGAGAACGTTCAGACGAGAGAGACAGAGATACAGAGAGAACGTTAGAGAGAGAACAGAGAGAACGTCAGAGAGAGAGAACAGAGCAGACGTAAGAGAGAGACAGAGAGAACGTCAGAGAGAGAGAACAGAAGAGAACGTCAGAGAGAGACAGAGAGAACGTCAGAGAAGAGCGACAGCGAGAACGTCAGAAGAGAGAGACAAGAGAGAACGTCAGAGAGAGACAGAGGAGAACGTCGAAGAGAGAACAGAGAGAACGTCAGAGAGAGACAAAGAGGAGACAGAGAAAGAACGTCAGAGACAGAGAGAACGTCAAGAGAGAGACCGGGAGAACCGTCAGAGAGAGCAGAGAGAGCAGAGAGAATGGTCAGAGTCAGTGAAAAGAAAGTGTGTAAGTGAAAAAGCGAGAGAGAGAGAGAGAAATTCGAGAGGGAGAAAAAGCGATACGAGAGAAGAGAGGGAAGGGAGGGAGGGAGGGAGGGAGAGAGAGGGAGAAAGCGAGAAGAGATAAAGCGAGAAAGAAGGAAAGGAGATTGCCCAGATAGAAATGGGAGAAGGAAGAATAAGTCTTAAAATGTAAGAAAATGATAGAAATGAATATGTTAACCTGCGTATGTCACTTGAAGGTAGTGACTTAACGGTGAGGGTGGTTCTAAACATAGAAAGTTAGACGATGAACGTTCTTAGTAGTAGAAGCAGTAATTGTTTTTAGTGGAACATCAGGAGTGGTAGGAGACGAATGAACGCGTGGGTAACTTTGAAGACGTGAAATCGTCGAGGGTCAAACTAAACAACGCTAAAGAGTTTATGAAATGTCATGAATTAAAGAACGCAGTGATGAGGCAAACATGCGAGCGAAAGAGCACCAAAGAATGGAAATTGAGGCGAATAAGTGGTAGCAATAGAACGTCGCCGGCCGCGGGTGCGTCAGGGGCTGCAGGAGCAGCACATAGGGCCATGACCGGTTCGTGGGTTTTCACTACTAATAAGAGGTTGCCAGCAATTGAAGAACCAAAGCACATCTCTGACGCCTCACGGCAAAAATTGCGGATACGGGAAAGCGAGAGAGATGTGACCGCAAGCATTACATGTCACGATCATTTGTGAGCTGCCCTGACAAGATTCCGCCCCGGCGACGCCAGTCACATGCGATTCAGTGCGAAATGAAAGTCGGGTGGATCATTTACTCAGCTGAACTGTTCTTTACCGAGCTACGAGTAAGCACCCTGCAATACGCTGGTTAACTCATGATTCCAATGTAGAACAGTTTGAATTTAATTTCTGTTTGGCTGAGTAAGCAAGATTGGAAGAGAAAATGAGTATCCACAAACGAGCAATGGGGTGGTATTTTTAGAGCATTGGAAGAGTCAACATATCCATTGAAGAGTGAACTTTCACCTGGAATGAAACAAAAATTACTTATGCAACCAAACCAGAAGTACACCACTAAATCGAAATCAGATACGTGTCAGACAAACGTACTGTGATAGGCAGAAAGCGTTTCTGAAATTGGAGCACTCCCGCAATTATTGAAGGCATTGACAGCCATTTGGACATTTCTGAATTCCCAGTAACAAGCGCACTGCGGCGAAGTTACCACCTAGTTCAACACTGTGCAAGTCAGCACAACCTGAAGAGAAACAGGCAATCTAAGAGAATAGAACATCAAGCTCTCCTACCGCCAAATGGACTGTTGGCGCACAATACCACAGAAGTAGATCAAACTGCCCTTAGCAGCCACGCGAAAGCAGCGGCGCAGCAAAGGAGGGGTGGGGGGGGGAGGGGGTTGCGGAGGGGCGGAGGAAAAGGGTGGTCGAGCCGCGTGGAAGGGAGGCCGTTCAGTCGAGGGAAAACCGGCCCCCGCCCACCACGCCCGGAACTCGCAGTTTTGCACGCGCCCTCTGGCGGCAACCTCGCGAAACTTTCCCTCGCCCTCACTGCGCGCGCCACGTCCCGGCCCGTACCAGCGCCGCGCCGCATGAATGGAATTCGGGAACTGCTCTCAGGCTTTTCAGCGGTGGCGCGGGGCCCGCTTCAAACCCGCCACCTACACCTTTGCTCTCCGCCCCGCCCCCTACGCTTGCGGAAGGCCCGGTCGGCGCGGCCTTACGACAGGTCGCTAGGTCCGGTCCGGTCCGGTCCGCCCGCAGTGAAGAAGCTGGGAACCCCACGTGGAGAGGGCGAAGCTGCCTTATGCAACCGAATATCAAAGAAGGATAAAGAAATGGCAGTATGCAATATCAATTAGTGTATATTGTGTGTGTATAGGTGTGCGTGAAAGAGAGGTAAGGCAGAGGAGGAAAAATAGGGGGAGCAGAGAGGGGGAGGAAAGGGGGAGATAGGGAGGGTAGTGAGAGTAATGAGAGAGCGGAAGTGAGTAAGAGAGCGAGAGGGAGAGGGAGAGGGGAGAGTAAGGAGGAGAGGGAGAGAGTATAGAGGGAAAGAGAGCAGGGAGAAGGAGAAAACGTGGCGCACCACAAGAAGGCAAACAATTTCAAATGACAAAGAATACACATAAAACTAGGATCATTGAAAAATAGAGCAGTTAAGTTTAAATACACTAAAGAGGAGTTAAACAATAAATGCGTTTAAGAGAGTGAGAATAGAGCTGGTGAGGAACAATAGTGGCGGACTAAGGCCGTAACGTATAGGAGAAGAAACCGTCAGCAACGTACGAAACTACAAGACCGAAGCCACACAAGAAGGAAAAAGCAACGACAGGATAATGATGTCAGACAAGGAAGCGCGGAGACAGAATATTCAAAATCGCGGGAGCTGCACGGGAACGTGGACGACTGTGACACACGATCCAGAACCGTGCGGCGCGACGGAGCGGGCGGGTGAGCAGTTGTTACAACGGAGGCGCGCGGAGCGAGCGCAAAGGCTCGAGGACTGGCGCAGGGGGTGGGGGATGGCCGCCGAGGGGTCAGAAGCGGAGAGGACGGACGGCAAAGGCGGATGGGTCGTTTTGTTAATGAAGGCAATTGGCGGCGCCGCTTGTTTGGGCCCCCTCGCCCGCGGCGCCCGCCGCCCCGCCACGCCCCGCCTGCCCCGCGCACCAGCGCAGCGCCGACAGAGCCGCCCGGCGCCGCCGGCCTCCATCCACCCACGCCACGAAGCACCCGCCGCGCCGCGCCGCCAGGGTGGAGCACGAGCGCCGGCCGGCAGGGCGCAGCGGGCGGAGTGGACGACCGGGCGGGCGGACGGACGGGCGGGCCGGAGTGAGGGCGGGGTGAATGGGACTGCGAGGAGGGCAGCGACGAAGTTTGAGGACGAGAATGAGGGTGGGCAGTGAGAAGGGTGTGAGGTCGGGTCGGAGGATATGCGAGTGAGCGGGGGACGGATATTATATGGGGGTGAGGATGGCGGTGTCGGACGGGGATAAGAATGAAGACGGAAGAGTGAGGACCGAGAGTGAGGACGGAGAGTGAGGACGGAGAAGTGAGAGACGGAGAGTGAAGGACGGAGAGTGAGGACAGAGAGTGAGGCCGGAGAGTGAAGGACGGAGAGTGAGGACGGAGAGTGTAGGACGGAAGCGTGAGGACGGAGAGTGGGACGGAGAGTGAGGACGGAGAGTGAGGACGGAGAGTGGGACGGAGAGTGAGGACGGAGAGTGAGGACGGAGAGTGAGGACGGAGAGTGAGGACGGAGAGTGAGGACGGGAGAGTGAGGACGAGTGAGGACGGAGAGGTGAGGACGGAAGAGTGAGGACGGAGAGTGAGGACGGAGAAGTGAGGACGGAGAGTGAGGACGGAGAGTGAGGACGGAGAGTGAGGACGGAGAGTGAGGACGGAGAGTGAGGAAGGAGAGTGAGGAACGGAGAGTAGGACGGAGAGTGAGGGACAGGAGAGTGAAGTGACGGAGAGTGAGGACGGAGAGTGAGGACCGGAGACAGTGGAGGGACCGAGAGTGAGGACGAGAGTGAGGACGGGGTATGAGAAACGAGGGTGAGGTCTTGTCTGGCGGACGGGGATGGAGAATGGCTGTCCTGGGCAGGAGGGGGAAATGGCGAGTGGGCAGAGGGAGTAGTTGAAGGATATTCGTCGGAGGGTGGTGGTTGGGGGAGGCGGGAGGGCGGGAGGGTGGGAGGGTGGGAGGGGTGGGAGGGCGGGAAGGGCAAGAGGGTGGGGCACGCTGCGGTGCCGCACTACGCCGACAGCTGGCCATGTTGATCCGACAATAATGGACTCGGCCCGAAAACGTGGCAGCTCCTACGCGAACAAACTGTTAGGAGTCCCGAGTTAATGGCCACGACCAACTGTGCAACGTTTTCAACGCAATTTGCAGAGGTGAAATTAATGTTACTTCTCTTTGGTGAATGCCCTTTGTAACGTTTGAAGTAGATACGTGTGTCCGAAATTAATGTACTACTTTCTCTTTTGACGCCCTATAACCGGTATGCACAAATCCTGGATAATTACAAGCACATTTCTAAAACTGCTGCGATAACTAAGTAACATTCGACGAGTAATTTATTGGGTACTTTGGCAAAGTACTGCTAAAGTTTTTTCAAAGTCTTTTTCACTCGTAGGTTCGTTTGATGTTATAAAATGAAGTAACCATTAACATGCACATTAAATAATAACAGAATTCGATGAGAAAACCTTATAGCCGGAGGTATTTTCATTAATGTTTATTTATTTGTTATACATTTTATAGTGTAGAGAACAAGAGTTTAATCCTTCTTGAAATAAATAACCCCTATGATTCCTTAGAAGGAAAAAAAGTTTAACGTATATCTCCTGTTGGGATATATTTTCTATTAATTGTGTTTATTTTGCAAAATAGATGGCTATTTATTGGGCGTGCTCAGGTTGAGATACAAATTAATAATGAACCATATCAATTCCCTTCATGTCATGATATTATCAGTTAGCTTTAGGAAAATGTTTCAATATTGCAAACCCTATGCAGTTCTCACATTTTCTGTTTCTTTCTTGCACTAGCTCTTAAATAATTAGCATTCTTCTTTTTTTTATTTCCCAACGCATTAACGTAAGAAATATGGCATATATTCAACAACGTTATAACTAACACAAATACGGTGCGCGAATATTGTAATGAATTATGAAGATTTGCGGAATCTGTTTTTTTTCTGCAATACTGAACAGTTTCTGTTAATGGACAGAAATGACAAGATAACTGACGCTCAATGTTTTGGGTTCTGAATAAGTCACTAACGTAGTAAAGGCAACTTGAAAGATCCTTAAAGTCGATAAGTTGCGTCGGATTTTCGAGAAATGTTTAGTTCTTTTAAATTCTCAGAGATTTTATGGTCAATAACGAACACTGTCAACATTTGTGGACTTCAGTATCAAAATAAATCATAAATTCACTAAGAGGTTGAACTAATAATAACCTAGCTTCATTAAATAATGACTGATCTTTATAAAGGTTAAACAGATCGAGCACCATTAAAACACCTTTAAAAATTATAGGGCGTTTGTTGAATACAGTTACAACAATTTTGCTGATTACTTTTTATCCCGAGCAGTGCTTTGCCTTGATATTGATCTAATTATTTTTAATTTTATTAAATTAACAATAGTTAAGAGGAGTCTCACCACGTAAAAATAATGCAAATTCAATTCATTCAGATAGTTATTGAATTTCGCATTTTCCAACATGAATTCTGGAGAAGCATGGCACTTTATACAAAAAGATGATAATTATGCGCAACGATAACCGCGAGACAATTAAATTCATGTATTCCATTTCACATTTTCTTGAAAGCCTGACTGGAGATTCCTTATTTGTTAAACTTTATACACCTCTGGAACTATCGCCGATCCTTGTACCTCCAACTAACTATAATGTTCATGCGCGACAACATACTGTTAGTATTAACATAGCTTACTTCATATTTTCTTTCAGAAGAAGATTCTGTCTAAGAATGAATAACAAGTGTGCAACAAATGTAATTTTAAAATATAAGCTTGTTCTTCATGTTAGTGTGTTTTTTTAGAGTATTTTTGTTTTCCTCCTGGCATACTTCCTACGCTCTACAACAGACTGAGGCCTGGTCTACAGCCCTAAAGTCCATGTTTAATCCGGCTCTGGCTTAAAGCGTATTTCATTGAAGTTGCACAGGCCCGGACCGCAGTGTTCCCGGAACCCTTGCAACTTCATTATTTTAAACGCGAACCGCCCCGCCGCCCCAAGCGCTTTCCGACTCCATGTGCAGCAAGTTGATTCAACCAATCTCTTTCGCCTAATACAGATCCTATAGACCCCGGCTGAATATAGTCTTAGCGCAAGAAACTTTTAAAATGGATGGTAATTTATAAAAATAGAATTTATAAGTAAACAAGTAGTACTTCGAATAGATGTTGAGGCGAACCAGTGCTTCCG
>BOPP01000064.1:755282-778081 GCA_017312745.1 Gryllus bimaculatus
CCGCCGCGCCGCCGCACCCGGACCGAGCGGAGAAGGCAACGGGAGGTGGAGGGCCCAACCAACGTGGGTGGTGGAGGAGAGGAGGAAGGAGAGAGGAGAGAGAAACGAGGGAAAGAGAGGTTTTGAGAGGCAGAAAAATGAGAAGTGGGAAGGAATAAGTACAAAAAAAATTGGCCCGAAAAGAAAGAAGATGAGATAAGAAGGAGAGGGAAAAGCATGGCCGCCATAGGAATTGCTCGAGGAAATGCAAGAGAGGACAGAAGAGATAAGATATGCCGAGAGAGAGGAGAGCGGATGTACGGAGGCGACTGAACCTATTACATATACATACAAACAGAGAAGACATACAAATAAGAAGAAGAACAGAGACAACAGACAAGAAGAACAGCTCCGAGGGGACTGCCACGCTGGAAAAAATCGAAGCTCTGCAGCCAAGATTGTTCGCGGAAACCATCGGCCGGCGGCGTAGTTGGCAGTCGCTGGAAGGCAAACAAACCCGGGCGGACACATGTTAGATTCGGGCATTCACAGGAATCCGACCCTTAAGCAGACTTCAGTGGCTGACAAAAAATAACGCGACTCAGAATTACCAACTTGCCTCTTTTTAGGTTATTTCAATGGCAGTTGAGAAAAAGCGTCCAATTTAACATTTTCTAATACGGTAACACTCCTATCAAAAATGAATTATTAACAAGACAAATCCCAAAACCAATATGTTATCTACTTCGACACAACTGAACTAATTCATTGGAAGTGAATCGTTTTAGTTCAATTAGTTACACCAAACTTTAAAGTAATATGAATAAAAGTGGAACGGGAAAAATGTTCGCATTCCGCGTTTCGATGGCTTGCTTACGATTATAATGGTGATATATATAATATATATATATATATATATAATATATATATATAATAATATATACTATATATATATATATATATATATATATATATACTCTAAACTGTTTTTCGTATAGCATGTTGAAACACAAGCACTGGGCAGGGCGAGGGTGTTTTTGAGAAGGAAAGCGAAGGTTCTAGGGCGACTGCGAGGCGGTGTGCGGAAGTTAATAACATGGGCCCGTCAGACCGCGTGCAAAGTCCTGCGTTTGGAAAACCGCCGCCCGACACAAAATGACCACGCGCGCGCTGACTGAAAACCGCGACGCCGCGGCGGCCCATGCGGAATTGGACGCGGGTGCAAGGTTAGATCCACGACCTTCGAGGAATTCCGCTCGTCTTCGGGCAAACGAGCCCAGTTTCTCAACATCCCCCAGACAAAAGACATGAGCACCATTCCTCAAACATACAACTTTTCGTTCCAAATGTATAAGTCTGAAGGATTGTTTTCTCTTGTAATGTATTAGAAACAACATGTTTGTCTAAATAATAGTTGAGGTATACAAATATTACTTCAAAACTGTAAGTAGCTAAGAACACAAAACAATTTCGCTCTTCAGCCAAGTTTATAATCTCAAGAGTAAATTTTTGAACGTAACGCACTAATATTTTGAGAATTTTTGACGTTTTTTGAAATGTGTATGAAGTTGCGTAAACAAGTAGTTGGTTTACCCAGTAGTACAATAGAGTACCTGTTTCTGAAAATCATTCCACGTTTAGCCCCTTAAAATAAGTTTATTTTGAATTAAGAATTTCCCCCTCTCTCTAAGTGTGAATGGGAGGTTTCTCCCTAAGTGTGTATTATAAAGTAAACATTGTAAAAATGTCGCAAATAAATAATTTTTAATAAATAAAGATTTTGAAAAGATAATTTAAAATGATTGACTGAAAGTATAAAAAATACATTTCCTCAATTCACTTGCACATTATGTGTATCATCGATATATAATAAGACTATAATCTGCCACATTGTATGACTGACGTCCGCTTTCAGAAAGAACCTCAAGGCTGTGCGTCCACTTCCCACCACAAAGAATCATACACCCGTCGCCTCATGTCTAATCTCCAAACCACAACACACTGGCCAATATGCAACGTTTTACCAGCGCGTTTTTTCAGGAAGTACTGCTTACCACCCCTTATTGCAAACTGGTTCTGCGATGATGGCTTTCGTTCCAGAAAATACCTTTAACTCTCCGACTGAAAGGATATAATGGCGAAGATTTTCCGAGAGATCTTCGTTGCGTCTAATTTCCTGCTTTGCTGTGTAATGTTCGAGATTAATATTCAGTTTTTAATTAGCCCGCGCAAATCCAGCGTTGCGCGGAAGGCCTCTTCCCTCGAAGGAGAAAAAAAAATTCTTTGGAGATCGAGGTCCGTGACCTCCCGGGTTTTGTGGAAACTAGCGTGCGGCACTGTTTTGAAACCAAGCGGACTGGCGAAAGCTGAGCGCAATGGCATGAATGCTTAAAAGCAGAAACTGCCATCTTCAACCTGGTTACAATCTTGCGAATGTCCTACATGGATTCGGCCAGTCATCACGCGTGCGAAATGCGTAAGAAACGATCCTCTTGATAAATTTGCAGAACTACAAGTTAACGAAGAAGATGCAAAATCTAGCCATATTATTTGTTATTGTCTTCACGAATGAACAGTAACAGAATAAATAGTATCATGAAGAAGAAGCAAAATATTGAACTTTCATATTTTTTCTGAATAAAACAGTAATTGTACAATTTGAATCATTTTCAAAACGACTTATGTTACGACACAAACCGAGTGTCGTAATTTGCATTTGCGGGTTAAAAAAGTACATGGTTTACTCGAAAGCTCAACCGTTTGCTAGCTAAAGTACGGAGAGGTAGACACATAACTACAGCGGCAGACCGCTCCAAAAACACGTCATGTGCATATAGCATTACATCATAATCGGCCGTTATCTTTGATCTTCATCCGTGATCCGTAGTTAACGGAACACAAGCCGCTCCAAGAAGGGGTGGACAGGCGCCTGCGAGGGGCGGAAAGCGAAAAGGTCACTGCCAATAGGCCGATGATAATGCACAAACGGCCGCCGAGAGCCGCCGGCCTTGAATCTTAACCAGACGAGCCGCGTGCAGCCAAAGTCCCGTCTCCATTAATATGTAATGGCGGACTAAGGCTCTCGAAATGCGAACGCCCACTTCCCGAGAGTCGCACAACTATGCTCGCGACTCAAGGCGCTTCGCCCTCCGTTTAGCGTTTCGCAGAAACCCCAACTCTCTAACAATGCAAAAATCCATCTCGACTTAATAGCGAATAATTTACTCGGCAGCTCCACTCCGGCGCGGCTTCGGCGCCGGGCCTCCCCCACTCCCCCAATTTAGTCTTTGTCGGCTGTTGGACCGCCCCCTGAACCGAAGGGGCGTTCGCTTTCGCAACGCGCCCCATTCACAGCTGTCGCCCCCACGGCGGACGCCACCCAAAGGTAAGCGGGCAGGTGAAAGTCAGGGAGGGCGCGTCGCCATAGAGAGACTTAGACAGAGCCAAAATACGGCGCGACCGCGCGGGGGCGGGATAAAGGGGAACGGGTTCGGTATATGGGGCGTAACGAGGAGGGTGGTGGACAGAGAAGAGAGGGGACGCGTTGCGGGTGGGGGTGCTGACGAAAGGGCCAGAAGATTCTTAGAGACGGACACTGATGGAAGAAGAGGAAAGGGGTCCCCCAATATAATAAGGGAAGAATAGGCTAAAGGCAGAGCGGAAAAGTTTGCGCACAGGAAGTATCGAACGGCGGAAGCGACAAAAGATAAGGTGGTGTTGAATGTGTCAGGGAGAAGAGAAATTTGATGAAGAGGATGTAGTTATGAAGTGGAGGTAACAAACAGAATATTGAATGAGACATCATTGTTATCGGACACATCGGTAACAACAGCGGTTAACGGCATAGTAACCGAATTATGACATAGATACGAGAGAGAATGCTCTTTTATAGGGAGATTGAACCTTTAATTACTAAGTTTAAAGCGAGAAATGTCGAATCTTATAGATACCAAAAAAAGTTTATTCTTAATTTTCTGCTGAAACTATCCCGATTCAAAAATCGCAAAAACCCCGTTTCTCACAACACACAACACGAAAGAGCGATGACAGCTAACACCACATATATGCACAAGCAGACTTGTCAACATGACAACTTCACACAGACATGAGAAGTCAGCATCCGACTGCAACGGAAAGATTAACTTAAGGAAGAGCATTCCAGACCCTCTCTCTTCCGATAGCGGAGATGTCCACTGGAAGAAATACCAGCATAAGTGAGTCCCGGCCTGTGGAATGCTCGCGGCTTGGGGTTCTCCAACGAACCGTCAAAGGTGGGAGGTGAAGTATCCTACGGAGAGAAAAGAAGGTGGGGCGCAGGGCGTGGGGGGAGCCGGGGGGGCGGGGACGGGGCGCGGGGCAGTGGCGGAGCGAGGGCGGGGGAGGGCGGGGCGAGGGCGGGGGAGCGAGGGCGGGGCGAACGGGGGAGGGCGGGCGGGCGAGGGAGGGAGGACAGGGCGGGGACGAGGGCGGGAGATAGGGGGGCGGGGGCGAGGGCGGGGACGAGGGCGGGGCGAGGCGGGGACAGTGGGGCGAGGGGACAGATGAGCGGGGCGGAGGATATAAGAGCAGAAGGGCGGGGGCGAGGGGGGGCAGAAGAGGGGGCGGGGAGCCGCGGGGCGGGGGGCCGGAGGCTTGAGTCCCTCCGTTCTTAAGTCTCGATGGCGCAAGCGCTTTGTGGCGGCATCGAGAAAGAACAGCGAGGAAAACTAAAGAAAACTAAAAGAAAAGATGGAAGAAGTAGAACCAAAACGAATACTAGTATCTCGCGAGAGGTGAAGCAGTGTGATTATGAACATGAAAATAATAAGCCATTAATTTGGTTTATGAACTTCATTAACGCGTTCGTAAGTTCTGTCACACAATCAAACTCATTGGGAAATCCCTGCGCTCACAGGACATAGAATTTCAATTAGTAAGCCAATTTAGATGAGAGAATAGCAAAGAACTGATGTGGGTAGATCGAAACGATTATCCACTTAAACATACATTAGTGAGTGTTTATAGTCGCAAATCCACTATGAATAATAGACCCGTACTACAAAAAAGCTCGATATAGTTTATATTCTAAATTCTCTCTGTTAAAGAAAACTGCTGTATATTAGATACTCGCAGTCTCAGTTTCACCTAAATAACTAGTATCTGAAAATGAAAAGTTCTGGTGTTCAATCCAGCAAACAATTATTTGCAAATTTATTAGCCATTTTAAAAAAGCGGCAATTCACAACGCCTTACTCTCTTTAAGGTAGTCACAATCCACTCTTTTTATTCGATTTAAACTTCCGTCCGTATCTCATTACCTCAGACTAATTGGCAGAAACCTAAATTTACATAATAGATACACGAACCAGAAAAGGATAATGGAATAACTTGAAAGAGTACACTTACCACGCGGGTAATAATGTGAATAAGGGAAAAGCTGCGACCTGCTCAAAATTGAAACTCACCTTGAAAACAGAATCAAAGCATTTTATTACTTGTGTAATGGTGCTAATACTAAATACTAAAAAGCATACTGTTATTGCTATATAAATATGTATAATGTTGATTACAAAAAATTATGTGCTCGTCTACAGAGAAGAAAAAAAATGATCAACATTCATATATTTTCGAAAATGTTTAAGAGGTTTGTTTACTTCGAACTCACGTTATGATTTCCGTATAATGGATGCTCATTATTTGTTGTAAACTCTTTGACGCTTCACCAACTCAACACTAGCAGTTCGAAATTACACATGGTTTCTCCGAGATATCTTTTCTAGGAATGTAGCAAATGACCAAAGAAATAAATTCTCGAGCCGCCATTCATAAAAATCCACCATAACAGCTAACGGGGATAATTTTTGTAGTTCATGGTTGGTAAACGGATTCGTTTTGAAACAGAAGACTTCAGACCCTTCTTTTGAACTTACTGAGAACTCACTATAAATTTGGCCTGTAACGTTTTGTCATCGCTGATTTCCGTATGTGAATACTGATTGAAATCCGTTATAGCGTGTGTGCACAAAATTGGCGTATGTTTATGTGCGTGCATGTGGTTCGTGGGTGTGTGTGGTGGGTGATTTACGGGAAATAGATTATCTTCTACGAGAAGAGGGAGAAGGAACGAACAACTGCGGTTACCCTCGGGGCGGCGTTTACATCACTAGCCGGGTCCGGGCAGCCTATTAATACGCGGATTCGGCATTTACCAGCAGATGAATGAAGAAAACCCTCTACGCAAAAGCTGATTCAAGCCAAATGATCTCCAGAAAATAAACCATCGTAGAGGGCGTCTAGGTCCATCATGGGACAAAAAAATACATGTTGGAAGGCACCAAGCGAAAGACGTGTATGTTGTCAAATATAGATAACAAGTTAAAACATGTCTAAATAAGAAACTAATGCGCATACTATGGGCAATATTTGTAATTGAAAAAAAAAGAAATGGTTAAATTTACAGCGTTATCATGATTAATAAGCTAATAAGCAAAATACTTTTCAAACAATTGCGTTGAAATTATTAGTCTTTCAATAATATTAGACTTGCAATAGTAATCGTAAAACAATTTATAATCTAAGGGAGCGAATATATAGCCGCTATCACACGCACGTAAATTGTGAAATAAATGCATCAAAATGTAACATGACACAGCTAAATAAGTACATAAAGTACTACAAATGAAAAGTATTCAGGGACAATTAAAAATCAGGTTAATTCCACTGCTTCGGACTTCAAACGGAAAGTGTGGCTAAATTTAAAATGGCGAAGGATTTAAATCAACAACTATAAAGGTTACTCCATTATAGTATAATAATGTGTAAATAAAATTACATCACCTATTATTAGTGAGACAAAATTTAATAAACAAAAGCACGCAAATGTAAAAGAATAGACAATATATGCTGCTCAACGCACTTAAAAACAGTACACAAATTCATTTAGCAGGACACACTCGTTATTCACTCGTAACGGCACCCCAGTTCGTTCCACCGCCGCATGAAAGTCTCGCGGGTATGCTAAAAGCACCCATTCCTGTCGCGCAACCGCGCCGCTCGCTAGCGGGTGTCGCGCGGGTTGGCAACGCCGCGCCCCTTCGCCAACGCCCCCTTCCCTCCTCCCTTCCCCCGCACCGCGCGAACGCATCATCCAACAATTACCGGCGGCCGCAGAGGAGTTTAAACCCCGCTCAACTATTGAGGCACGCCTAAATTTCGGCTGGCGCGCAATAGCCTGACGCGCGCGCCCGGCAGCTGCCCCTCGTCGCTCAACCGCCCCCCCGCCGCCGCGCACCCGCACCGCCGCTCTATTTGCTCAATTGCTCGCACCTGCCGACGCCGTCACCCCTCCGGGCCCACGTCCCCCGCCAACCGACGCGCCGCCAAGGACGCGGAAGGCCACACACGAGCACGCACGCACGCACGCAGGCCCGGGCGGCGCGTCAATGCCGACGCCAGCACAAAGAGTAGCCAAAAACTTCCTTTTGTTCGGGCTGGGTTTTCGCGGTCACGAACTGCTACTGGACAAGCAGGCACGAGCCCGCCCGTCGACGGCACGGCATGCGCAAATACCTCAAGGATACAGACCTTAGAAGAGATCCTAAGTTTAATTCAACCGAAACGAAATTAATTGCGATAATCAACTATGTAGGTGGACAAGGACCAGCTCAGTCATGACAACAACTTTACTTTCTCCCAATGATTGATGAGTTGAATAAAAATCACAGAAAATTACATTAAGTACAGATATGTATTAAAAAAATAATACAATCATGCAACCATTCAAAAGTTTATCATTATTGAAAAGACTCGATTATAATGTGTCCTCTTTCGGACTGTAACTTTAAAAAACTTTCTTATACGCCGACCAAAATGCTGAGATTTAGGCTTTAAAGTTGCCTTCGCATCCCATGGAAATTTTCTACTCTTTAAAAAATATTTAATTTCCCAAAAATGCGACTCAACTAACCAAATCACTTATTCATAATTCGGTTTGTACATGGCCTGTTACAGTGCTAAGATGACGTACGTTACACATTGGACTAAGTAAATAAAATATACACAGAAAAAGTAAAAATTACTGTATCTGTAAGATCCATTAACCAAATTGATAATAACGGGTTTGCATCCACATCTTACTTTCAATTAAGATTTATTAAACTACAATGAAATATTCCCCTATCAAAATGCAGGGATGCCGGAATTTTGTATTTTATAATTTGAAGATTCAATAATTATCAGTATCAAAAACAATAAAATTAAATTAAAAAAAACACGAATTCAAGTTAATTGACTTTACAACGTGAAGTCCAGTCTTATACTGTTTTTTTCATTACTGCTGAACTTGGGATTTTAAGAAATTACGAAATCGAAAATGGGGGAAAAAATTGAAAAGTTCATAAACTCATTTTTAAAATAATTATTTCTTCTCAGTTTCCGACAACTATTCCTTTCACCGCATTCGAATTACAATATTTAGTAATTATGCGCCACTCAAATTTCCCTCGCAGGGCACTAGCATTTCACTTTTCCCTTGACCTATTATAACCGCCGTGTTCATGAACACTTCACGAAAATAAATTCCCAATTTTCCGCTTCCTCGAAATACATTTTTTTCGCCTCTGTGACCGACGAGATCATTTTCGTCTTTCTCTCGCCGCTCTCCAAATCCGCCCGTCCCACCGGCCACGACTCATCCACTCGACGCCTCGCGCCTTCGTCAGCAGTTTTCTACACGGCGAGCATTTGTGGCGCACCTTCTTGCCTTCATAAAATTCGGTGATCCTCTTTACATTCTTCCACTAATTGCATTACAAGTTGGCGAAAAAACTTCCCGTCCCGTTCTCGTCCCGTCCCGGTCCGCCGCCGCCACCCCGCCTCAAGCCCGCAGGCATTAATGGTCTAATTTTAATACTCGCCGCAGTCGCATCGAGACGCCGCGTAGCGCCAGCGCCCCGCATTAAAACCTCCGGCCGCGCCGGGCCTATGCATAAGCGAACGCCAGTCCGAACCCGCTATGAATCCTAATGGCGGAGGCGGGAGAAGGCTCTGGGGATGCGGAACCCGCGCGGTAGGCAGACGGGCGGGCCGGCCGGGGACAGGGAGGGAGAGGGGAGGGAGGATGAGCGGGTGGCTGCTGATCGATTAACATCGAGTGAAGTCGACGCGCGCCCTGACGCAAACGCAACCGGCTGAGTCCGGCTCAGGGCGACGACAACAACGTTGGCCACTCCAGCCATTCTGACTGCGACGCACTGGGTTCGAGTCACAGATGGCTCTACTTTTGATTCCTAGCTACAGAGTTTTAGTCGAATTCAGTCGCTGTTTGGGAGGAGTACTAGGCGGCGCGGGGAGATTTGGATTCTTCGACCAATACCAAGTACAGTCAAACCGACGTAATGCGCGCGTGAAGCGCTTTTTCTTTCCTTCAACTTCCCCCTCCCCCCCCCTCTCTCTCTCTCTCTCTCTCTCTCTTTCTCTCTCTCTCTCTTACATCTCTCCTCTCTTTCTCTCTCTCTCTTTCTCTCTCTCTCTTCTTTCTCTCTTCTCTCTCTTCTCTCCTCTCTCTCTTTCTCTCTCTCTCTCTCTTTTCTCTCTCTTTCTCTTCTCTCTCTCTCTCTCTCTCTTTCTCTCTCTCTCTCTACTCTCACACACACACACACACACACACACACACACACCACACTACACAGAGAATTTGGGCTTCAACCGGCTGGAGAGGTGCACCGCTAGAGGAGAGTACCTGGAGAGGGAACATCCGCAAGCCAACCGAAGTGCCGATCGGTGCCGGACCGCACATTTCAGGACCAAGACCACTACAATGCGATATTACATGCACTACACTTATTAGAACTAATGGCCACTGCAGACGACGAGCCTGAAAAATAGTCCCTACTCGACTGAAGCAGTCCCTATTCCGACATGAAGCAGTCCCTACTCGACGTGAAGCAGTCCCTACTTCTTACGTTGAAGCAGTCCTACTCGACGTGAAGCAGTCCCTACTCGACGTTGAAGATCAGATCCCTACTCGACATGAAGCAGTCCCTACTCGACATGAAGCAGTCCCCCTCCGTGCGCCGTACAGAAAAATCAACGAATTTGGAAGTTGGTAACGCGGCGAACCAGCCGCGACAGGGAGGTCAGTCGCATTTCGGTTCAGTTCTGCCGGGCAAGAAGAAACGTTTCGATACATTCCGTTATTGCGTAAAACGAAAGCGATAGGGTGGCGAATTATTAACTTGCCTTCCTTCAGAAGTAAATTTTCTGCAAACGTTTTCAAACAATGGAACCCCATGGAAACTCTACTTTAAGCAACGGATAAACGCGTAAAACATCACAATTAAATATATATAAAAAATAATACTGGGGAACGAAACATAAGTTTTACAAGCATTTGGTAAAACAAAATAATTGTCACTTTAAATTATTTTCAAATTAAAGACTCGATATTTACCGTTAGTCAAGAATCCGAATTAAAGCAAATTAAACGCTGGGAATAAATGTGAAGAATCAAGTCTTACCGCAAATGTATGAAAGGGAGATCATCATCTATGAACTATCTCCCTACAATAAAATTAATGACTACCAATCTCATTCCGTACAGTTAGTTAAATTTACGAATTTGTAATTAGTTTTATATGCTTTTTTATTATTTTCTCATTTATTGTTATACAAAAATAATTTCCAAAGAAACTGATATCAACGAATAACGCGACTAAATAGAATTAATGAATTTTTATTATTTTCCAGTATTTGGTTAACTTTTAAAACCTTAATAAATTTCTCCCAAAGTAATAAGAAAGATATAAACCAGAGAGAGAATTACGAAATTATTGCATTTATTGTAAAACATGATCTTCAGATTGAAGTGTTAGAAATCGCAACATAACAAAACATCGTGATCTTTAGGAATCGACTTGAAAACTTCACAAATGGGTGGTTTTATACGAGTATTGTGTAATAGTTACATAATTCAAGGACTAGTACGTGGCTAGATCGAGTAATTCAGCAACATGCAAAAACTTCAATCTAAATTTTGTGGAAAAGCCTTGGCCAAAAGTGGCCCGTGCGTGACAGATGTACGAAACGTGCTTCCAGACACATTTCCTCCAAAAACACTACCTAAATCTGTAATGCTGAGTTCGAGTTTATATCTCATTTTATAAATCGATATTTTTGTATTGTTTCTTGATAACAATGGATTGCAAGACTTCTTGCACGAACACGTAATGGTCAACTAAGAAAAGAATATTCATTACAGTTGAAACATTCTCTAAAAACAGGCTTCAGTCATGTCATCCAGCTCTTGGATCACTAGCAGAATACATAGCAGGACGACACGCTCCACCGCATTACAGAGATAATTGTCTCTCCCGAAGGTCGTTTTTTAGACGTCCGGTAACTGCCACTCGATGCCGCAAAAAAACACAGATTTTTCGGCGCAGCTTATCCTTAAGAGGAGACAATGAACTGTTCGAGAATTACGCAATCACCAGGGCTTATTACTGAACATACAACCCATCCAGAATACAATAGGTCGCCTTTTGGATCCATGATGCTGATTTCAATGATCCTGCCAGTGATGATGCAACTGTTGCCTTCTTGGCATAGAATAATTTTCGATAATATTCGCAATACTTGCAATAAGAAGTGTAAAAGCAGATATTTAGGCTTTTCTCTAAACTTTAGTACATTCGAAGAGGTCTGTCTAACTCCGAGAAGCAACTTCAGCAAGAGTGGAGAAAGTCCAGGCAGCGACTAGAAAGGAGAAGCAAATTTTACAAACCTGACACGATCCAGCGCTGGTGCGAAATTTTTAACTTGGAGCGCCCCTGACCGCGCCCTCAACCCCTTCCTCCAATGAACCCCACTCTCGACGCAGGCATCGATCCATCTATTGGGATTGCGGACGCGTCCCACAAGTTGGCAGCCATGATTCTGGTTGGGCGTGCATTAAAAAGTTCTTTGACGGCACCTGTTCAATCACGCCTGCGCATGCTCAATACCTATATTTTGCGCGCGTCCCGAGCGCCCATCTCCATTTGGGCGAATGTCTGCACCGCTCGCCCATGACGGACGCCCTACTTCCATCGGCAGAGGGCGAAATGGTGACGAGAGGGACGAAATGCGGCGAGGGTGACACTGACGGAAGATGTTTACGGGCGGTATGTAAGTCAGAGCGAGAGCGAGAGAGGGAAATGTCCAGAAGAGACGAGGGAATGTCAGAGAGAGAGGGAATGTCAGAAGAGAGAGGGAATGTCAGAGAGAGAGGGAATGTCAGAGAGAGTGGGAATGTCAGAGAGAGAGGGAATGTCAGAGAGGAAGAAAAGGGGATTGTCAAGAGAGAGAGAGAGAGGGCCAGAGAGGAGAGAAGAGGGACAGAGATACAGAGACAGAGAATACAGAGAGAAAGTCAGAGGAGAGACAGAGATACAGAGACAGAAAGGCAGAAGTCAAGAGAGAGACAGGAGATACAGAGAGAAAGTCAGAGAGAGACCCAGAGATAACAGAGAGAAAGTCAAGAGAGAGACAGAGATACAGAGAGAACGTCAGAGAGAGAACAGAAGAGAGAACAGTCAGAGAGAGAGACAGATGATACAGAGAGAAAGTCAGAGAGAGAGACAGGATACAGAGAGAACGTCAGGAGGAGAGAGACAGAGATACAGAGAGAAGTCAGAGAGAGAGACAGAGATACAGAGAGAACGTTCAGACGAGAGAGACAGAGATACAGAGAGAACGTTAGAGAGAGAACAGAGAGAACGTCAGAGAGAGAGAACAGAGCAGACGTAAGAGAGAGACAGAGAGAACGTCAGAGAGAGAGAACAGAAGAGAACGTCAGAGAGAGACAGAGAGAACGTCAGAGAAGAGCGACAGCGAGAACGTCAGAAGAGAGAGACAAGAGAGAACGTCAGAGAGAGACAGAGGAGAACGTCGAAGAGAGAACAGAGAGAACGTCAGAGAGAGACAAAGAGGAGACAGAGAAAGAACGTCAGAGACAGAGAGAACGTCAAGAGAGAGACCGGGAGAACCGTCAGAGAGAGCAGAGAGAGCAGAGAGAATGGTCAGAGTCAGTGAAAAGAAAGTGTGTAAGTGAAAAAGCGAGAGAGAGAGAGAGAAATTCGAGAGGGAGAAAAAGCGATACGAGAGAAGAGAGGGAAGGGAGGGAGGGAGGGAGGGAGAGAGAGGGAGAAAGCGAGAGAGATAAAGCGAGAAAGAAGGAAAGGAGATGCCCAGATAGAAATGGGAGAGGAAGAATAGTCTTAAAATGTAGAAAATGATAGAAATGAATATGTTAACTGCGTATGTACTTGAAGGTAGTGACTTAACGGTGAGGGTGGTTCTAAACAAGAAAGTTTAGACGATGAACGTCTTAGTAGTAGAAGCAGTAATTGTTTTAGTGGAACATCAGGAGTGTAGGAGACGATGAAACCGGTGGGTAACTTGAAGACGTGAAATCGTCGAGGGCTCAAACTAAACAACTAAACGAGCGAAAGAGCAACCAAGATGGAAATGTAAAACAATTGAGGCGATAAGTGGTAGCAATAGAAACGTCGCCGGCAGCGGGTGCGTCAGGGGCTGCAGGAGCAGGCACGGCATGACCGGTTCGTGGGTTTTCACTACTAATAAGAGGTGCAGGCAATTGGAAGAACCAAACAAATCTCTGACGCTCACCGCAAAAATTGCGATTACGGAACGAAGAGATAGTGTGACCGCAAGCATTACATGTCACGTCATTTGTGAGCTGCCTGACAAGATTCCGCCGGCGACGCCAGTCACATGCGATTCAGCGCGAAATGAAAAGTCCGGGTGATACATTTACTCAGCCTGAACCTGTTCTTTACCGAGCTACGAGTAGAGCACCCTGCAATACGTGTTAACTCATGATTCCATGTAGACAGTTTGATTTAATCTGTTTGGCTGAGTAAGCAAGATTGAAGAGAAAATGAGTATTTCACAACGAGCAATGGGGTGGTATTTTTAGAGCATTGAAGAGTCAACATATCACATTGAAGAGTGAACTTTCACTGGAATGAAACAAAATTACTTATGCAACCAAAACAGAAGTACACCACTAAATCGAAATCAGATACGTGCCCAGCACAAACGTACTGTGATAGCAGAAAGACGTTTCTGAAATTGGAGCACACTCCGCAATTAATTGAAGCATTGACAGCCATTTGGACATTTCTGATTCCCAGTAACAAGCGCACTGCGCGAAGTTACAACCTAGTTCAACACTGTGCAAGTCAGCCACAACCTGAAGAGAACAGCAAATCTAAGAGAACATAGAAACATCAAGCTTCTCCTACCCAAAATGGACTGTTGGCGCACACATACCACAGAAGTAGATGCAAGCTGCCCTTAGCACCACGCGAAAGCAGCGGCGCAGCAAAGGACGGGGGGGGGAAGGGGGGGTGCGGAGGGGCGGAGGAAAAGGGTGGTCGAGCCGCGTGAAGGGAGGCCGTTCAGTCGAGGGAAAACCCGCCCCCGCCCACCACGCCCGGACTCGCAGTTTGCACGCGCCCTCTGGCAGCAACTCGCGAAACTTTCCCTCGCCCTCACCCTGCGCGCGCCACCCCCGCCCGTACCAGCGCCCGCCGCATGAATGGAATTCGGGAACTGCTCTCAGGCTTTTCAGCGGTGGCGCGGGGCCCGCTTCAAGCCCCGCCACCTACACCCTTTGCTCCCGCCCCGCCCCCTACCGCTGCGGGAAGGCCCGGTCCGGCCGCGGCCTTCACCGGTCAGGTCCGCTCAGGTCCGGTCCGGTCCGGTCCGCCCGCAGTGAAGAAGCTGGAACCCCACGTGAGAGGGCGAAGCTGCCTTATGCAACGCGAATATCGAAGAAGGATAAAGAAATGCAGGTATGCAATATCAATTAGTGTATATGTATGTGTATAGGTGTGAGTGAAAGAGAGGTAGGCAGAGGAGGAAAATAGGGGGACAAAGAGGGGGAGGAAAGGGGGAGATAGGGAGGGATAGTGAGAGTAATGAGAGAGACGGAGTGAGTAAGAGAGCGAGAGGGAGAGGGAGAGGGGAGAGTAAGGAGGAGAGGGAGAGAGATAGAGGGAAAGAGAGAGGGAGAGGGAGAAAACGTGGCGCACAGCAAGAAGGCAAACAATTCAAATGACAAAGATTACAAATAAAACTAGGATCATTGAAAAATAGAGCAGTTAAGTTAATACACTAAAGAGGAGTTAAACAATAAATGCGATTAAGAGAGTGAGAAATAGAGGCTGGTGAGGAGCAATATGTGGCGGACTAGGCCGTAACGTATAGGAGAAAGAGACCGTCGAGCAACGTACGAAACTACAAGACGAGCCACACAAGAAGGAAAAGCAACGACACGGATAATGATGTCAGACAAGGAAGCGCGGAGACAGATATTCAAAAATCGCGCGGAGCTGCACGGGAACGTGGACGACTGTGACACACGATCCAGAACCGTGCGGCGCGACGGAGCGGGCGGGTGACAGTTGTTACAACGGAGCGCGCGAGCGAGCGCAAGGCTCGAGGACTGGCGCGGGGGGTGGGGGAGGCCGCCGAGGGGTCAGAAGCGGAGAGGAAAACGGCAAGGCGGATGGCGTCGTTGTAATGAAGGCAATTGCGCGCCGCCTTGTTTGGGGCCCCCTCGCCCGCCGGCGCCCGCCGCCCCGCCACGCCCCGCCCTGCCCCGCGCCACCAGCGCAGCGCCGAAAGAGCCGCCCGGGCGCCGCCGGCCTCCATCACCCACGCCACGAGCACCCGCCGCGCCGCGCCGCCAGGGTGGAGCACGGAGCGCCGGCCGGCAGGCGCAGCGGGCGGAGTGGACGACCGGGCGGGCGGACGGACGGGCGGGCCGGAGTGAGGGCGGGTGAATGGACTGCGAGGAGGGCAGGACGAAGTTTGAGACGAGAATGAGGGTGGGCAGTGAGAAGGGTGTGAGGTCGGGTGCGGAGGATATGCGAGTGAGCGGGGGACGGATATTATATGGCGGGTGAGGATGGCGGTGTCGACGGGGATAAGAATTGAAGACGGAAGAGTGAGGACCGAGGTAGACAGTGAGGACGGAGAAGTGAGAGACGGAGAGTGAAGGACGGAGAGTGAGGACGAGAGAGGAGGTCGGAGAGTGCAAGGACGGAGAGTGAGACGGAGAGTGAGGACGGAGAGCTGAGGACGGAGAGTGAGGACGGAGGTGAGGACGAGAGAGTGAGGCGGAGAGTGGACGGAGAGTGAGGACGGAGATGAGGACGGAGAGTGAGGACGGAGAGTGAGACGGAGAGTGAGGACGGGAGAGTGAGGACGAGTGAGGACGGAGAATGGCGTGAGGACGGAAGGTGAGGACGGAGAGTGAGACGGAGAGTGAGGACGGAGAGTGAGGACGGAGAGTGAGGACGGAGATGTGAGGACGGAGAGTGAGGACGGAGAGTGAGGACAGGAGAGTGAAGGAACGGAGAGTAGGACGGAGAGTGAGGACGGAGAGTGAGGACGGAGAGTGAGGACGGAGAGTGAGGACGACGAGGTGGAGGACGGAGAGTGAGGACGAGAGTGAGACGGGGTATAGAAACGAGGATGAGGTCTTGCGGCGGACGGGGATGGAGAAGTGGCTGTCCTGGGCAGGAGGGGAAATTGGCGAGTGGGCAGAGGGAGTAGTTGAAGGATATTCGTGCGGAGGGTGGGTGGTTGGGGGAGGCGGGAGGGCTGGAGGGTGGGAGGGCAAGAGGGTGGGCACGCTGTGGTGCCGCACTACCCGACGCTGGCAATGTTGATCCGAAATAATGGACTCGGCCCGACACAAGTGCAGCCCTTACGCGAACACCCTTGTTAGGAGTCCCGAGTTAATGGCCACGACCAACTGGGCAACGTTTCAACGCAATTTGCAGAGGTGAAAATTAATGTACTTCTCTTTGGTGAAATGCCCTTTGTAACGTTTGAAGATAGGATACGTGTGTCCGAAATTAAATGTACACTTTCTCTTTGACGCCCTATAACCGGTATCCAAAATCCTGGATAATTACAAGCACATTTATAAAACTCTGCGATAACTAAGTAACATTCGACGAGTAATTTATTGTACTTTGCAAAGTACTGCTAGTTTTTTCAAAGTCTTTTCACTCGTAGGTTCGTTTGATGTTATAAAATGAAGTAACTTAACATGCACAATTAAATAATAACAGAATTGATGAGAAACCTTAGTAGCCGCGAGTATTTTCATTAATGTTATTTATTGTTATACATTTAATATGTAGAGAACAAGAGTTTAATCCTTCTTGAAATAATAACCCCCTATGATTCCTTAAAAGGAAAAAAAATGTTTAACGTATATCTCCTGTTGGGATATATTTTCTATTAATTGTGTTTATTTTGCAAATAGATGGCTATTTAATTGGGCGTGTCAGGATTGAGATACATTAATAATGAACCATATCAATTCCTTCATGTCATGATATTATCTGTTAGCTTTAGGAAAATGTTTCAATATTGCAAACCCTATGTAGTTCTCACATTTCTGTTTCTTTCTTGGCACTGCTCTTAAATAAATTAGCATTCTTCTTTTTTTTTATTTCCCACGCATTAACGTAAGAAATATGGCATATATTCAACAAACGTTATACTACAACAAATACGGTGCGAATATTGTAATGAATTATGAAGATTTGCGGAATCTGTTTTTTCTGCAATACTGAACAGTTTCTGTTAATGGACAGAAATGACAAGATAACTGACGCTATGTTTTGGGTTCTGAACTAGTCACTAACTACGTAAAGGCAACTTGAAGATCTTAAAGTCGATAAGTTGGTCGGTTTCGAGAAATGTTTAGTCTTTTAAATTCTCAGAGATTTTATGGTCAATAACGAACACTGTCAACCATTGTGGACTTCAGTATCAAATAAATCATAAATTCACTAAGAGGTTGAACTAATAATAACTAGCTTCCATTAAATAATGAATGATTCTTTATAAAGGTTAAACAGATAGAGCACCATTAAAACACCTTTAAAAATTATAGGGCGTTTGTTGAATACAGTTTACAACAAATGGGCTGATTGCTTTTATCCCGAGCAGTGCTTTGCATTGATATTGATCTAATTATTTTAATTTTATTAATTAACAATAGTTAAGAGAGTCTCACCACGTAAAATAATGCAAATTCAATTCAATTCAAAGATAGTTATTGAATTTCCAGTTTTCAACATGAATTCTGGAGAAGCATGGCACTTTATACCAAAAGATGATAATTTGCGAACGATAACCGCGAGACAATTAATTCCATGTATTCCATTTCATCATTTTCTTGAAAGCTGAGTGGAGATTCTTATTTGTTAAACTTTATACACCTCTGGACTATCGCCGATCCTTGTACCTCCAACTAACTTATAATGTTCATGCGACACCATTACTGTTAGTACTTAAATAGCTATCTTCATATTTTCTTTTCAGAAGAAAGATTCTGTCTAAGACATGAATACAAGTGTGAAACAAATGTAATTTTTAAAATATAAGCTGTTCTTCATGTTAGTTGTTTTTTTAGAGTATTTTTGCTTTTCCTCCTGCATACTTCACGCTCTACAACAGACTGAGGCCCCTGGTCTACAGCCCCTAAAGTCCATGTTTTAATCCGGCTCTGGCTTAAAGCGTATTTTCCATTGAAGTTCACAGGCCCGGACCGCAGTGTTCCCGAACCCTTGCAACTTCATTATTTTACGCGAACCGCCCCGCGCACCCCAAAGCGCTTTCCGTACTCCATGTGCAGCAAGTTGATTCAAACCAAATCTCTTTCGCCTAATTACAGATCCCATAGACCCGGCTGAATATAGTCTAGCGCAGAAACTTTTAAAATGGATGGTAATTATATAAAAATAGAATTTAATAACGTAAACAAGGTAGTACTTCGAATAGATGTTGAGGCGACCAGTGCTTCCGTTCAAAGCCGTGTGGGTTCAAATACGCTGTCGGGCTTTGCGTGCGAGCGAGCGTGTGCGCGTGCGTGCGTGTTTGTGTGCGCTGGTATTCACAGTCTTTGACCCAGAATAACAAATGAAAATGGTTAAAACAATCACTAATAGACTTAACAGCCCAGAGCTAAGTGATAATAAGTGACATGTACACACGTTCGGAATTCTGTGGGTCGTGTCTGACTGAGTCGAGAAATAATTTATTTTTTATTATTAAATTCTGACAATGTTTTCGAAATTTCGGAATTCCTTTTTTATTTTCTTCGAATATATTAAAGCAAAAGGTCGATCTCGGAAGTCGTGATACATTAGCGAGCTCATTCTTGTACTCTCGAGGAAAACCGAACGAGATGCAATCGTGCTTTTCAGGGAGGAACACTGCCAGAGATGTCATTAAATTTAATGTAGATTAATGTATTGTACTTGAAATAATGCAACCTTGTACACTAAAAAAAGCTTAATATATTTGTACATTTAATTTAAAGCATAAATTAAAATCAGTGTTTATTTAATATAGAGGTTCTCTCGTTTTCTCTATCATACTCATAGTTACCAATCCATCAAGATCATTCATTTATTCAAGGTATGACCGAAAAGCTTTATCGCATATCGCTTATAAATATTGCATCCTAATGTACAGCGCATCCTAATGTACGCGGCATTTAATGTACGTTCATGATAATAACCGTATTGTACATTTCATCAACGAAATGTTGAAATTTCGGACAGCGCAGGCAAAAGGCTTGTTGGCTGCGTGATGCAGTCCGCATACGTGCGGCCAGGAGAGGTGAAGCAGCTGAGATGACGACCGTCTCGGGGCGCGGCCGTCGCGGGGTACGTCGCTTCGCCCGGCTGATTGCGTCGGCGGGGTGTGGGATGACAGGGGACGGCCGCCGCGCCGGGGCTGTGGTTAGGGCGCGCGCCGCCGGCGCCGCCAATCAAGCGCCATTCAGTCGCGGCCCCGGGATCGACGCCGGGCGGGCCCTCGCGGGTCCTCCGCCCGGGGTCACAGGCAGGCTAACGCTCACCGCGAACGCTCACCGCGAACGCTCACCGCGAACGCCCTCCCCGCGAAGCAAGCTCGGCTCGTTTCTTGAGGCGCGCATGACAAGTTTCCACTTACGTTTCAAACTCTAAATGTACAGGTAATCTATTGACTATCCAAACATTAGCGTCAACATTTCAAGAATACTGGATATACTAGTGTATTGGTGTAATTATTGTAGGCCTATTTTTTTTATTTAAAGATTGAAAATTATATAATTACGGATATAATTTTTAATTCTTTAACTCAATATCTCAACAAAACTAATTTCTCAAGAATAAATAAACGTTTCTGAATTTTTTTTAATTAAAATGCCGTATGTAAACATTTTTGTTGCTTTACCGAAGATAATATAGTTTTATTTTATTGAGTGTATATTCTCTTTAATAGGTGCAGTTTCTTTTTAAATAAAAGAAGATCGAAGCATCAGGTTTTTGTCTGAAGCAAGCTCTACGCTTGCAAAATTAATGGAAGAAATGTGTGATGTATAAGCAAAATATAAAGTAAAATACACGTACTATGTATTGAAAATGATCTATGTAATGAAAATTATCTAGGAATCTATATTTTATACTGAATAAAAATTTGCACTTACCATCCTAGTAAGTCATGGCATATTTTTAAATTAGTATTTTGGATTTACATAATTTTATAATTTTACGTCTGTAGGATATCCTGCAACAAGAGAGCCACAACAAGAGAGCAAAATTACTATTTTAATCAAATTGATAAAACTATTAAAGCCCAACGAATAGCGATGTCACGACAATCCTCGTTTTAATTCAAATAAACGTATTCAAAAATCCAATCGTTTCTCCATAGATCTCCGAACAAGATATTTATCAACTTCTAAATACAAGTCCCTGTCGACCGATAGTTTGAAGCTCTTCGACAAATCACCGAGTCGAATAAAACGAATGACTGGCAGTTAATGAACCCATTGTCGCAGCAAATGGCCGCGGATAAAAAGCGATTGCGAGTCGCGCGCCACGGAGCCTTCAATAAGATTCCCGGCGAACATCCGCACGGCCGAATCGATGTCGCGGCCTCCGATATCCCAACAACAAAGAACAACTCGATAAGTAAAGGACTCAAAAAGTTAATGAATCGTGAATGGCGTTGCCGACACAGATTGCTGGATCTGAACGCAAGAGAATTTAATTTCTTTCCCCTCTCGAAACAGTTTTTCCAGAGCGATGCACGCGTCGCCACGCGAACACATTGCCGAAGTAGACTGTGTCCACTGCGTCGGCGTGATTTCAAAACGTGGGCTGACCCCCCCCCCTTTCCCCATATGTGTTTACTCGGCGGAGCTCGTGGAATATACCAATCATTGCCATCGTTCATTTCTGTACAGCCGCTCACTCAAATCGAAATAAATTTCAACATGAACGATCATGTTAACGAACGATGAAAACCAAATAAATTATTAACGTTTGACTTACAGTCCGATGGTGTTTCAACTTTACGTTAGATCTAACCACAGATTCTGTGGTATTAAATACCGCATGCACGCTCGAATGCCCTAGTTCGTTCCTGACCCCAACGTGTTTATTTGTAGATTGTTCAGTATCTTTTGGAGCGTTCCTATGTTTTAGAGAATCATAGACTTTTTACACATGTCAATCAAGTACTCATTATACCGTGAAGGAATTTAAAGGAAAGTGCATTTTCATGGAATTTAATGTTTATAAAACCACGGCTCTGCAACGATGACGGTGAATTGGGATACTACAAGGATTAGAAAGTCCACACTGAATATTCTCATTAATATTTTTTATTAAATAAATTGTTCACTTTCAAGCAAATCGACTACTGATCTAAATCGAACAGGGAATTGCCGACTAATAATACGTATTTATACTATTACTGTGAATTTAGAAAGAAATATGAGAAATATCTTTTCTTGGGGTATTGCAGCATATCGTGCTACAAAGTACGAATATATTACATACTGATGAAGTTACATGTACCTAGCATACATTCCGAAATGTACAAAGAACATCCTTTCGCTTTTATTCCCTTTTGTAGTATCAGGGGATGTACCACCAAAACTATTGTATCTCCTTAACCTGTAATTTCAATGCTATGCACAAATATTACACCAGAGAGACAGAAAATGGAGACAATAATGGTGACGAGGATTTATCTACAATGTAGATTGTAAATAATGGAGAAACGGTGATGAAGGGAATGCAAAGAAGATGGTGGGAGAAGAACAGTGGGAAAAATAACGAGGAAGGGAAAAAGAGGCCTAAAGAATGGGCTATCCTCACTGTTAGACAACAAGAATGCTTAATGCCTGACAGTGAGGATAGCAGAACAAGGCGACTGATGGATAGTTAATTATTTGTAAAAATATTTTCAACTACTATATTAATTACAAAAATGTAATAAATTTCTTTCTTCAATTCCTTATGCAATGCACACTCAGCAACTGAAAAGTGAAGTTTCGTCATAAAATAAAACAAAAGTGAAGTTACAAAAAATGTATTTTACAACATTTGTCATTTTGCTAATGCCATTGGAGTAACTTATGCCCTATTTAAGATTTCAAAATGTTGAAAAATAATAATCATTAACGTACTTAATAATGGACTTACAGACGTATTTTCACATGTACGTAAGACATACGTCATAATTAGAACAAAACATTCTTTATAACCGAAGCGTTTGTTTGGAGGAAGGGGCTCCAGTCCTGTTGCCTCATGCTCTGTCATTGAAACAGCCAAAGTCGTGTAGGCACCGGCTCTGATTAAGCATCTCTTTTCAGTTCGGAAATCACACGTTGCGGTTGTTGTATCTATTAGATTGACGTCCTCGGCCACGTTTTGTAAATTGTATCATTAACATTTTCATCTTCACCA
>BOPP01000064.1:778106-814872 GCA_017312745.1 Gryllus bimaculatus
ACTCGTAGGCTTCGTTGCATTGTATTACAAATGAAGTAACTTAACATGGTACAATTCAAATAAAAACAGAATGATGAGAAAGCCTCAGTAGCCGCGAGTATTTTCACATAATGTTATTTATTGTTATACATTAAGTATGTAGACGAAACAAGTCGTTTATCACTTCTTGAAATAATAACCCCCTGATGATTCCTTAGAAAGGAAATAAATGTTTAACGTATATCTTCCTGTTGGGATACTATTTTCTATCTAAATTGTGTTTATTTTGTCAAATGAGAATTGGCTATGTTAATTGGGCGTTCGGATTGAGATACATTAATAATGAACCATATCAATCTTTCCCCATCATGTCATGATATTATAGTGTTAGCTTTTAGGAAAATGTTTCGAATATTGCAAACCCTATGCAGTTCTCACATTTCTGTTCTTTCTTGGCAGCTGCTGCATTAAATAAATTAGCATTCTTCTTTTTTTATTGCCCACGCATTAACGTAAGACATTATAGGGCATATATGTCAACAAACGTATTATATACCAACCAAACTACGGTGCGATATTGTAATGAATTATGAAGAGTTTGCGGATCTGTTTTTTTTGCAAGTACTGAACAGTTTCTGTAATGGACAGAAATGAAGATAATGAGCCTATGTTTTGGGTTCTGACTAGTCACAACTACGTAAAGGCAACTTGAGAAGATCTTAAAGTACGATAAAGTTGTCGTTTCGAGAAATGTTTAGTCTTTTAAAATCTTCAAGAGATTTTATGGTAAATAACGAACACTGTCACCATTGTGGACTTCAGTATCAAATAAATCATATTCATCATAAGAGTTGAGACTAATAATAACTGCTTCCATTAAATAATGAATTGATGTTTATAAAGATTTAAACAGATAGAGCACCATTGAAAACACACTGTAAAAAATTATTTAGGGCGTCTATCGTTGAATACTGTTTACAGACAAATGGCTGATTACTTTATCGCGAGGCAGTGCTTTTGCATTTGAGTTTATTGAAATCTAATTATTTTTAATTTTATTAATTAACAATAGTTAAGAGATCTCTACCAACGTAAAATAATTGCAAATTCAATTCAATTCAAAGATAGTTATTTGAATTTCCAGTTTTCAACATGAATTATTTTAAAGCGTTGGGAGAAGGCATGGCACTTTATTACCAAAGATGAAATTAGCGAACTGATAACCGCTGAGACAATTAATTCATGTTATTCCATTTCATCATTTTCTATGAAAAAGTCTGAGACTGGAGATTCTTAATTTGTTAAACTTTATACACCTCTGCGACTATCGCCGATCCCGTTTACTCCAGACTAACGTTATAAATGTTCATGGCGACACCATTACTCGTTAGTACCTTAAATAGCTATCTTACATATTTTCTTATCAGAAGAAAATTTCATGATTAAGACTGAATCAAGGTGTGAAACAAAGAGTCAATTTTTAACGAATATATTAAGCTGTTTCTTCATGTTAGTTGTTTTTTTAGAGTATTTTTGCTTATTTCCTCCTGCACTACCTAAGTACTGTGTCACGCTCTACAAGCAGCTGATGGCCCCTGGTCTCAGCCCCTAAAGTCCATGTTTTATCCGGCTCTTGGCTTTAAAGCGTATTTCCACTTGAAGTTCACAGGCCCGGACGCAAGTTGTTTCCCGAACCCTATGCAACTTCATATATTATTACGCGGCGAACCGCCGCCGCGCACCCCAAAGCGCTTTCAGCGTACTCCCATCGTGCAGAAGTTGATTCAACCCAAATCTCTTTCGGCCTAATTACAGATCCTATAGCACCCGGCTAGAATTATAGTCTAGCGCGAGAAACTTTTAAAATGGAGGGTAATTATATAAAATAGAATTTCCAATAACAGTAAACAAGTAGTACTTCGAATATGATGGTATATGCAGCGACAGTGCTTCCGTTCAACGCAGTGTGGTTCAAAATCAGACGCTGTCGGCGTCTTGCCTGGCCGAGGCGAGCGGTGTAGCGCGTGCGTGCGTGTTTGTGTGCGCTGTATTCGCACAGTCTTTGACCCAGATATAACAAATGAAAAATGGTTAAAACAATCACTATATAGACTTAGACAGCCCAGAGCTAAGTGAAATAAGTGACATGTACCACGTTCGAATTCTGTAGGTCGTAGTCTGACTGAGTCCGAGAAATCAATTTTTTTTTATTATTAAATATCTGACAATGTTTTATCGAAATTCGCGTGAAGTTCCCTTGTTTTATTTTCTTCGGAATTATAAAGCAAAGGTCCGATCTCGGAAGCTTCGTGGATACATTAGCCGAGCTCATTCTTGTACTCTCGAGGAAAACCGAGACGAGGATGCCAATCGCGCTTCTCAGGAGGAACACCTGCCAGACGATGTCATAAATTTAAGTTTAGATATTAATGTATTGTACTTTGAGAATAATGCAACCTTGTCACTAAAAGAAAACTTAATATATTTGTACATTTAATTTAAAGCATAAAATTAAATCAGTGTTTATTTAATATAGGAGGTTCTCCTGTTTCGCTAATCATACTCATAGTTACCAATCCATCAAGATCATTCAATTTTATCAAGGTATGACGCGAACAAGCTTATCGCATATCGCTTTATAAATATTGCATCCTAAATGTACAGCGGCATCCTAAATGTACGCGGCATTCATACTGTATCATGATAATAACACGTATTGTACATTTTCATCACGAAATGGTTGAAATTTCGGGACCAGCGCAGGCAAAAAGGCTTGTTGGCTGCGTGATGGCGGGTTCGCATACGTTCCGGCCAGGAGAGGTGAAGCAGCTTGAGATGACGACGCGTCCGGGGCGCGGTGCGCGGGGTACGTCGCTTCGCCCGCTGGATTGCGTGGCGGGGTGTGGGGATGGACAGGGACGGCCGCCGCGCCGGGCTGTGTTAGGGTGCGCGCCGCGACGGCGCCGCCAATTCAAGCGCCATTCAGCGCGCCCCGGATCGACGCGGCGGGTGCCCTCGCGTGGTCGCCGCCCGAGGTCCACAGGCAGGCCTAACGCTCACCAGCAACGCTCACCGCGGAACCGCTCACGCGAACGCTCACCGCGAAACGTCACGACGAACGCTCACGCGACGCCTCCCCGCGAACGCCCTCCGCGCGACGCCCTCCCGCAACAGCCCTCCCCGCGAAGCTAAGCTCGAGCTCGTCTTCTTGAGGCGCGCAGAAGTTTCACCTTACGTTTTCAAAACTCTAAATGTAAAAGAGTAAATCTTCTATTGACATATCCAAACATTAGCGTCCAACTTCAAGAATACTGGATATACTAGTGTATTGGTGTAATTATTTGTAAGGCCTTTTTTTTTTATTTAAAAGATTGTCAAAATTATATAATTACGGATATAATTTTTAATTCCTTTAACTCAAATATTCAACAAAACTAATTTCTTCAAGAGATAAATAAAACGTTTCTGAATTTTTTATTAATAAAAAGCCCCGTATGTAAACATTCTTTTTGCTTGTGCTTTACGAGATAATAATAGTTTATTTTATTGCAAGTGTATATTCTCTTTTAATAGGGAGTTTCTTTTTAAAATAACGGAAGATCGAAGCATCAGGTTTTTGTCTGAAGGCATGCTCTACGCTTGCAAAATTAATTGGAAGGAATACTGTGTATGTATAAAGCAAAATATAAAGTAAAATACACCCCGTACCTATGTATTGAAAATGATCTATGTATGAAATTATCTAAAAAAAGAAAGAAAAATAAGCAATAACAAATAAAAAATATATTATATGAATAAAAAATTTCTAGCGAAGTTCACCATCTTAGTCATGGCATATTTTTAAATTAGTATTTTGGAATTACATAATCTTTATATTTTTACGTCTGTAGATATCCTCAACAAGAAGCCACAACAAGAGAGCAAAATTACTATTTTAATCAAATTTGATAAAACTCATTTAACGCCAACGAATAGCGATGTCCACCGACAATCCCTCGTTTTAATTACAATAAACGTATCAAAAATCCAATCGTTTCTCCATAGATTCTTCGAACAAGATATTTATCAAACTTCTAAATACAAGTCCCTGTCGACCCGATAGTTGAAAGGCTCTTCGACACAAATCACCGAGTCGAATAAAAACGAATCCGACTGCAGTTAATGGAACCATTGTCGCAGCAAATGGCGCGCGATAAAAAGTCGATTGCGAGTCGCGCGCCCACGGACGCTTCAATAAGGATATCCCGGCGAATCATCCGCACGGCCGAATCGGGAAGTGCGCGAGCCTCCGATATCCCAACAACAAAGACAACTCGATAAGTAAAGACTTCAAAACGTTGAATGAATCGGGTGATGCGTTGCCGACACAGATTTGGCTTGGAATCTGACACAAAGCAGGAATTTAATTTTCCCTCTCGAAAGCAGTTTTCCAGAGCGATGCACCGCGCGCGCACGCAAACAACACGCCGAAGTAGACTGCTGTCCTGCCGTCGGACGTGATTTCAAAACCTGGACTGACCCCCCCCCCCCCCATAATGGTGTCTTACACGCGGCAGCTCGTGAATATCCAATGCATTTCCATCGTCATCATTTCTGTACAGCCGCCTCACTCAAATCCGAAATAAATCGCAACATGAAACGGTCATGTTAACGAACGATGAAAACCAAATAAATTATTAACGTTTGACTTGACGTCGGATGGGTCTTCAGAGCTTTACGTTAGACTCTGATTAACCACGGATTCTGTGGTGATTAAAACGCATGCACGCTCGAAGGCCTAAGTTCGTTCCTGACCCAACCGTGTTTATTTGTAGACTTGTTCAGTATCTTTTTGGAGCGTTCCTATGTTTTAGCAGAATCATAGAACTATTTACACATGTCATCGAAGTACTCATTATACACGTGAAGGAATTTAAAGGAAATGCATTTTTCATGAATTTAATGTTTTATTAAAACACGGCTCTGCACGATGGACGGTGATTGGAGATATAAAAGGATTAGAGGTCCATAAAAAACAACAGGAAATAACCAATATTCTCATTAATATTTTTTATTAAATAAATTATTCACTTTCAAGCAAATCGACTACTGCTTTCTCAAATCGAACAGGGAATTACGACTAATAATCCGTATTTATACTATTACTGGAATTTAGAAAGAAATATAGAGAAATATCTTTTCTTGGGGTATTGCAGCATATATCGTGCTACAAAGTACGAATAATATTACATACTGATGAAGTTACATGTACCTAGCATACATTCCCAAATGTACAAAGAACATCCTTTCGCTTTTATTTTCATTTTGTAGTATCAGGGGATGTACACCAAAACTATTGTATCTCCTTAAGATGAATTTTCGATGCTATGAACAAATATTACGCCAGAGAGACCAGAAAATGGAAATAATATATGTTATGAGGATTTATCTAACAATGTAGATTGTGAATAATAGAGAAACGGCGGTGAAGGGAATGCCAAGAAGATGGTGGAAGAAGAACAGTGGGAAAAAGAAGAGGAAGGGAAAAAGAGGCCTAAAGAATGGGCTATCCTCACTGTTAGGACAACAAGAATGCTAATGCCTGACAGTGAGGATAGCAGAACAAGGCGAATGATGGATAGTTAATTATTTGGTAAAAATATTTTCAACTACTATATTAATTACAAAATGTAATAAATTTCTTTCTTCAATTCCTAATGCAATGTACACTCACAACGAACGTCTTTACGAAGAAAATCTCCTAAAAACGTACAAAAGTGAAGTTACGTAATAAAATAAAACAAACGTGAAGTTACAAAAAATGCACTTTGCCATTTGGCTAATGGTATTGGAGTAACGTATTAAGATGTCCAAATGTTGAAAAAAATAATCATTAACGCGATAGACTAATAATAAACTGTACAAACGTAATTTTCGAACATGTACGTAAACACATACGTCATAACATGATATTATTATTGTTATTATTAGCCTGTACACATCTTCAGCGAAAATGAAGATTAAGTACGGTGAAAATGGTAGAAATCCAAGAGTGGATTTCGTTTGGATAGTGGATGTGTCCGCAGGAATGAATTAATAGATAAACAGAGGCCAATGTCAAATACTTTGCATTTAAAATAAGCTAGATACATTGTTAATTACTATTTTTAGTCATAGTTTTCTGTTCACTCCTCACTGGTCTCTTCTCTCTTTATTTAAGAGAGTAAGTATCACTTTTCACTATTACTTCGCTTGCAGATCAGTTTTCGTTGTGCTCTTTAATTTTTGTGTCTCCGTTTCTGTTTATTTGTGTTAACTTTGTGTCTCCACAGACTTCGACGAGTTGTGAATGTCTTCTTTCCATTTTGTGCATCATTAACTAAGTCGATTCTAAACACTAGCTGTGAAAGCCACCGAGAGACACACTTAAAGTCGGACTTTACAGCTGCGTCGCGAGCTGCGCGGGCTCCGCCAGGGCCGCCGTTTCGAGCGCGGCGCGGCGCCGGAAGTCGCAGTGCCAGTCGCCGCTTAAAGCGGAAGCGCCGCCGTTGCCGCGCGACGTCCATTTCCGAGAGGCGCAAAAAGCGGCGCGTCATTAGTGTGATTACGCCCGACCGCGGTGCAGCCCCGCGGGCGCCGCGGCTCAGCGACACCCAACACTTTGCACCGGCTCTGATAGCTCGGCGGCAACGTACTTGCCTCAGCAGCGTCGCTCATCGAGAAGGCATAACGTTAGAGCCTGGACGGTTGCGGATCCTCGTCATTAGCTGGCTACATCGCTGGATCGAATTGAACTCGTGTCTGGATAATTCTATTCGTGACTTCCGATGATTGATCAGCTGGAGTGGATATCGAATCGGGAGCTTCACTACCAAAAATTAAGTCGGCACGAATCTCAGCCGCGTCCGGCTGATGTCGGAAGTCACTCGAATTAAACCGGAGCCTAGCGGCAAGCTGCTTTGATCAGTAGTTTGCCGCGGTGTCTCTGATCAATGGCAGGTCAGTGCAGGAGCAGTTCTCTAACAAACGGGTCACGGTCCGTGCGTGCTCCTGCTTTCCTCATCCTAGCCCCCTTCTCTCCCGTTTCACACATGCACACATGTATAACACTACCATACATATCGGGAGATAAGTGGGGTCATTTACATTATTTGCCATTTAATTTTCAAATATATGGTCTGCGAAAATTTTGAATAAGCGTGTCTAATCTCTTCTTTAAAACTATCACTATCTTGCTCTGGGTAATGGACCGCTTGATATCTTATCCAATCCTTCTACTTCATAATTGACCGAACGAGCACCTTTTGAATTTACTGCTTCCCTAATTTTTGTGGTAGTTTTTTATTCCATACGTTCACCACTTTCTTTTTCCAATTATCGTCCTCTTTTTAATTCGAATATTAATTTATAATAAACAGCTTGTAAAACACAGGGTAGCTGAGAAAAATGACTTTTCCAATACAGTCTAATATACCACAGTCGTATATAGTTCTGTAAACGGTAATATTCTGTGCGGTTTAACAAGTGTCAACATTACTTTATTAGCAATTGCTATATTATTTGCCGCACTTAATTTGTTTTGAACAACACTAACTTCCGTTAAACACTTCGGTCTTTATTCCTCCACAAGAACGATCCTCGAAACCATGAGTTAACATGAAATTCAAATAATAATCATCACGAGTAACATTCAGCACAATGTTCAGAACTTCAAGAACGATATTTAATTCTCACACTTATTTGAAATGCATCAAACCAATGCTCTAAACAATAGTTTCTGATTCCTTTTCTTCACGATTTTTTCATCGTCCACCGCATCATATCACTCGTGTTAGCACGAACACTCGTGTGAGTTCGAGTGTGGATTTGCAACTGCTTAGCAGCGTGCGCGTATCTGCTTAAACGGATGTGCACACGTACACGCATGTGCTAGTTCATGAGCATCGAAGCGTGCGTATGCTAACTGGACTAATGGCCCGAAGACGCACTCCGTTGCGGTTCCACCGCGTGTGCACAGAGAAACTGTAGCACTCGCCCACACAGATCTTTATGAGAAGTGCTGTGAGTGAGCGAGCAAGCGAGCGAACGAAGGAATTAGTATTGATAACTGGAGGAACAACTTCTGAGGTAGTTAGTCCCATAAGGGCCAGCAGGGGCCCGCCCAATGACGGGACAAATTGAAAGCTCCTGTCTTGTCTTTTGACCTGCGTGGTAGTGAAGTACAAGTAAGTGTGTATGTGTGTGTGTGTGTGTGTGTGTGTGGTGTGTGTGTGTGTGTGTGTGGTGTGTGTGTTTGTAAGGGGAGAAGATGGGAAAAGAATGGGGAAGATAAATTCGTGCTCTGTCCTATGTAAGGTAGAGAGAATGAACTTAATAGCATGACCACTGCATTTTGAAACGTCAACGTCATTTCACCAGAACTAATGACTTGTTTATTATACACTTTTCCCTTTATACACATGATACCCCAAGTTTCCTCGAGTGGCGACAGTACTTTGACTGTAGAGCCACAATTTGCATCTAATGACCGATGGTCTGCCGGAACAGAACAAAACAGCCCTTCCGTTAGGAGACCATCCTTGAATTCGTATAGATGCGTGATGTGCCGAGCGCGCTGGAAAGCGGTTACTGCGTCGGTGCAGGTGCAGCTTCGAGAGATATCTGTGCGGGTTCGCCCCGAGTCCAAGAAGCAGGCACACGGTCGGAGCGTGAACGCCACGTCATCGGCGTCATCCGCAGGAGACATCACTTCTTGGACTGGCCGGCGTCAAGTGACAGCGGCTCATGTGCATCAATAAATAAAACATGTAGAATACTCACACATTAAAAACTTTACTGTGCTACTTCTGTTCCAACCTGGTGATTAGAATCTAAATACGCTTTAGAATATAAAATAATATAATATTAGAGTCCATCATGAAGCAATTGTTTGATTAATCAACATCTCTTATAACATTCAAATTAAAAACTTATTGGGCCTTGAACAAAATAAAGTAATACGTTTCTGTTATGGTGAACTATTACTCTGAATTTTACTTTTGAAAAGAAGCTGCTCCTTAACAAAAACATACATCATCATTATTATTCACTTAAGGTGTTTGCTCACATGTGCTGAATAACTACAGTAAATGAACAAGGCACCCACGTAACCTTTTTTATATCCTCGTAATTTTTTAGGAGATACAATTACGAATTTAATTAACACGTTTGTATTTTTTCACCTTGAATTAACAGCTTTTCTAGCTGTTAGACCAATAGATGTGAAAAAGCAACGAAATAGGAATTTTTACATGTTTTTACAGTCTTTGTATTGTACATGAACATGCTCATCAAGTCCAGCAAATGAAAAAAGTTCCTATCCACAAAGCTAAATTAAGAGTATTTAGGAGTAATTTATCTACAAAAAACCTTTGTTACTTATACCGGACTCGCTTGTCTCCGACAGGCAGGGAACCGCAGTCTAGCGAGTTGACGGAGCATCCGTTTCACAGAGGTGGTCGCGCATAATACATTTAAATCGGACGGCGAGCTATCCACGCATTTCGCGGAATTCCACACCTCCGTTGCGCGTCCGAGTTTAAATGGAAATTAAACGTCCTGTCTTCCCTCCGTAAAAGAGAAGCTTAGCGCGGATGCCGGCGTCCTCGGGTCGTTTTCGAGGCGAGAAAGCACAAACGCAGGCGAAGACGGATACTGTGCAACAGGGAAGTAGTGCGGATAAGACGCAAGGCTTTCCAAATGCCGCCGTAAGAAGATTACGCGTCTAATGGAGCGCCTCCTTGTGGAGGCCTGCCACACCTCCCCTCCGCTTCCCCCCCCCACCCGGCGCCTCAAGGAAGCCTCTAAAGGCGCCCCCGGTTCGCACCTCGCAGACAATCTGGCTTCCAGTTGCCGCGCCACGACAATTATTAGGTCTCAGATGAGTGAAATCATGTTGTATTTAGACAAAAGTGCATTATCGTAATAGCAATAAAGTTACTACGACTTACAATGGAAGAGACAAGGTGTTGCATTCACAATGTATAAGGAGATGTCTATTTCTTTGTCTCGTAAGATTTTGTGTGAAATGTTCTTAGTTATAAAGTTTGTTTACTGGAATGGGGAATTTGTGGTCAGCATAATTATTTTTTCTACTCAGCTTTGAGAGATTTCCGATTACTGGCGATTTCGGAGTTTGTTGGTTTACTGCACCTTACAACTATGTTAGGAGCAAATAAAGGGCAAAAGAAACCGCTTATACCACTATTGAAATCAATAGGTTGCCACTTCCCTTACCGAAGAACCTCGAGATCTAATTAAATTAATAATAAATATGCGTTTAATACAAATATTTTTTGATGATATGTCTTCTACATAACTATTGTGTTGATATTCATGAAATCCTATTTGAAGTACAATTCTGGAAGTTGGGGGAATGTGACAAGCTCGTACATTCGCATAATTTCTTTCATAAATAGGAAAGGAAATGTTCCTTCCTGGGAAATATCTCCTCTTTTCAAGCTTATGTCAGAAAAAGGACCAGGTGCCGTAATTCCGTCTAACCATCAGACGCTTCAGTGCTGGATATTTTACATTTAGTATCGTTTAGTGCTAGGTAAATTCGATGTGATGACGAATGCAAGAGTGTATTGAAAATAATTTACGAGTACTTAAAATGCTTAGTCTTGCCTTGGAATTTAAAGACAACAAAACTCTTTACGGAAGTTTCTTAATTCATTATTTCACTTCAATTGTACAATTTATTAGATATTTCAAAAAAACTTATTAGTTTTTCGCATCAAACCGATAGAAAATAGTAGTACTTAATTCGTAATAAAGACTCACACATTACACTTAAAAATGTGTAATAAAAACATGGTGTTTGTGCTCAATGTGTCAAAGTTAAGGCGTTTTTTGAAATATTTTGTCTAAATGTTTAATCAATTCCGCTAAGCTCTAGATACTTTTTAGGTAATCCTTTAAAGAAAGTTCAATAGCTCTTTACTCAGGATTCGGTGACTACTAAGCTTAAGAGCTAAGAGCTTAACCATAACCATACCAGCTTAAGCTAGAAGTTTAACCATATGTCTACCCCAAATTATAAATTCTCTTAGAATAACTAATTTCTTAATTTCAGAATCCCCAGCTTCGAATGAGTCCTTTAACTCCGAATCTAGCGGTACCACAGACAAGCAGGTAATAGAATTTGGGTAGCATGTAAATGCTTAGCCAATCTCACTGGTAGCTGTACATTCTGGTACTGAGCACAGCAAACACATGTATCTTCGTAAATTTTCCTGATAATTAATCGTGATTACTTATGTATAAAGAAGAAAGAGGAATTTAAAATGGATATAAAACGTTCCCAATATGTAAATTGCACAAGCAACGTGTAATTTGGATGTCATGAAGTGGACGCTTTAGAAGTAAAGGCTAACATTCCGTGTCCATTTCTAATTATCATTTCCCACACACAGAAGCCATTTTTTTCATATAATATGCAGAGGATTAGATCGGGGTTTTCATTCCGGATCCAGCGCACCGCAGGTCCACTCTATGGAAGCAGAGGGCGCGCTTCCGCGAGCCAAAGCCAACGCCAACGCCAGAGCTGGAGCCAGAGTCGGTGCCGGAGCCAGAGCTGGTGCCGGAGGCAGCCCGTCGCAGCGACCGGGCGCTAGCGGGCGCGGAGTCCCCTAATGCGTTTATGGAGCGCGAAACGGCCGCACCGTCCGCGCGTTATTTCCACCCTATTTTGGGCGCCCCGCCCCCCGCTCTCTGCCACTGCGACCGGCGCGCGGGCGGACCGGGACACGCGCGCGGAAGGAAGCCCCGCGGCGTGCTGTAAGCCAAGTGGAAAGCAATAGCGACGAAGGGGAAGGCCAAGTGTACACAACGTAAGAACAGCGGCGCGCGTACCGAGGGAACAAAAGGTATGACTTTCTAATTTGGAATGCTAATGGATTCTGCCTTTATTCGCTATCTGAAAACTACAGCTCGCGACAAAAAAGAAAAGAGAGGGGGGAAAACGCGCTTCACAAAAATACGACGAGATAAAATTTCATCTTGGCTAGTGTTATTTTTAATTGCAGAATCCTCGCTGGTTTAACTTGCAAAATAGAAGAAGAATGAAATTACGTTAACGAACGTGTTTATGAGAAACGAGACGCTTTGCACACCGTAATCTCTTGAAAGCACTACGTATATAACATTCTTCGAAAATGGAGCAACACTTATCTGCGTAGGCGTGATGTTACTATCACGGCTCTTGGAAATGAGATAACACTGCAGTGTTGAGTCAAATCACGCAGGAAGATGGATATAACAGTATTAATATTTTCGTTTACGTATGGGTCTTCCAAATTCTTTACTCATCAATGGGGTTTAAAGAAGAATATATGTTTCCGTATTACTATCCTCCCTAAAAGAGCATATATTGTGAGAAAACCGTTGCTGTTAGTAAGTGATAAGATGCATATTTGAATGTTACAGTTCGAAACCGAGAAATATTGCGCAATATCATTCACAAACGACGGGGAGACGCTTCTGTACAGTCAGGTCATGATACACATATGTGTGGACACCAACAGGGCAGCTCATATTAAGGTCACACATCGTGACCATGACACTTAAGGCACGACTGTCTGCCAGTCTATGCAAGTTCCCTGCAGACATTGAAACAGTCACCAAAGATTCATTACCATCACGTCCTGACTTTATTATTACTGCTACTGTGCTGTCTAATCAAGTATCAACGTATGACGTAACGTATCATTGTAGTCATCATCCTCTCACATCGTCCGAGTCAAAACATTAATTTCAGCTGTCATTGTTAATACAGCCATCTCAGCAATCACTATCATTATCATTATCGTGGCTTTTTTCTCCATACTCTTCACCATCGATTCTCAGACACAGTATTTCAAATCATCTCTACCGCCTCAGATGCCTTAAACGCAATTGTTATCGACGTCATTTTCTACAGCATCCTTGTCAGATAAGTTGATGCGATTGTCGCAGCGTTCTCCGTCTCTAACACCACATACCAAAAATTTTTCAAATCCAAATACACGCTCACCGTCAATGTCAACACCAACAGTCGCAACCAGTCAACACCAACAGTCGCAACCAGTCAACACCAACAGTCGCAACCAGTCGACACCAACAGTCACAACCAGTCAACACCAACAATCGCAACCAGTCAACACCAACAATCGCAACCAGTCAACATCATCAACCTCCCATAGTCTAAATCCTCGTCAACATAACTCTAGACACTCAGCGTCATCATCGTCAACCATGCTCTCTCCCCCGTCTTCACTGCCAGTAAACCTCCGTCAACCACGCTGTTGCTTTAGCCGTCGCCGACACCACCGCTGCGCGGCGCGCGAGATCGAAAGCGCCACGCGCCAGCGCCGCCCGCTTTAAACATTCACGCGGCGCCCGGGAAATATGATTTAGTCTTTTACGGGCGCCGCTTGCAACTTTAATGAAGGCGGCGGCGGCAGTGGACGGCGCGCGCACCGCCCGCGCCGCACCAAGGAACTGGGCGCCTGGACAAAGCTCCCGTGTCCGCAAGGCGCACCTCCACGGCTCCCAAAGAATTTGCATGAAGCTTCAAAAGGAGTACATTACTCCGACGGTGTGGCGCTTGTAATTACCCACCTCTGGCCGAGAACAGAGATGGGAATCACTTCAGTGAAGTTTGATACCTTAGAAGAGAGCGAGTAATTGGCGTGGTGCAATAGGCTCTTTGACTTGCAGTCAAGCAGGCATCGTACGTCGCAGGAACACAAATTATATTCCATGAGGTAAAACATTGAATTAAAACCTAATCGCCAACATCGTAATAAAGCGACAACTATGTCAACAATTATACGAATATTCAATAGCGTTACTTCAAATTTTAATTAGAAGTTTATCGTCATTGTCACAGCAGTACACTCCGGATAATTACTTCTTTTTACTATCTTATGCTACATCTAATTTCCTAATTAATAACGTTTAAAATATAAAAGCTTAAAGTATACAGGATTCTATAGACGCGAGCATGAGTTTGAGTTTTTGTTTGAAGAATAGTTAGTGAATAAAATGAGTTTGGCATCAACGCTTACGAGACAAGAATGAATACAGAAATTTTGAAGAAATAAACAGATCTCTTGTTTGTAATTGGTGATACTGTTATTATATTCCATAAAAGTCTACCAAGTTCGAAAAATGTCGCCATTACGATAAATGGATATTAAATATTAATTTTTTTATATCATACCGTTAAAAAAAAGGCGTAGCAAAATATCTTGATATTCATCAGCTTTTCTTTCTCATCGCAGAACATACATTCGTCAGCAGTTCTGTAGAATTGTTGAACCTTTATTAGAGTTAGTCGTCATTAGTCGCAGAATATTGTGAGAAAATGTGCCTTTGACTCTTAGGCAAGCATTCGTTCGACAGGGAATTGTATTTTAAGCATTCATGCGAAATGACTGCTTTTCGATAAGTTGCGTCTTTTCCTCAAGATAAGTAAAACATAGTTTCTGGAATGCATTAGTTTTCCAAACAGAATTTATTTAGATTTACCATTGGAAGTAATTATTATTTTATACAGAACATAATTTTTCCTTGCAATTACTTCCTCATATACTAGTTCGCAAGAAATTATTCTTCACATTTACTATCCAAGAGGAAATAATTTATAACATCTAGTTCGATTAAGAAAAAAATATGGAAATCAAGCCCTCTATTAAGTGACCGACCTACAAAGAAGAACCTTTGTAATTTATTACTTGTATAAAGACTTCATAACAAGGCCTTCCATTTGTGACATGTTCATAGCCCAAATATTCTAAAGCAGCAATTGTTTTTTATGCATGAAAGCAAACTAATATTGTTATAATGTGAATGAGTCACAAAATAAATCAAATACAGAATTATTTTATATCAATTCATGTAACTGCCGTAAGGTTCTTTTAGAATTCAACGGCAGACGAAAAATTAAATTTATTACAGCTTATAAAGTTCAGAAGAAAATAGAATAGAACATACGATGTACACGTTGATATCCGTACTTTCCGAATAAGCGAACTACAATGACTATTAAAAAGATAAAATACCCATCAAGAAAACGCAGGGTCTGTTTTTAATGGTTACTTTACGAACCGTCTTATCAGAGCCACAAAACATTGGCGCCACGCGCAAGATACGGAGAACCTGACATAGTGCACCTCGATTGCTAACGCAAGCAATAGGTTTTAAGCTGTATGCAGAATGAAGATAAGACGCTCACAATGGGTGCATTTATAAAGACTGATACTACTAAACAAAGCATAATGTACGTCAAAGAGACTTAGCAAAATCATATCTAGGGCGTTCCTTTATGCAGCTATAAATTTGTAAGTAGTAGTTTTACATAAAGACGGAAAGCAGAGGGGAGGATTACTGAAAAGTAAATGAATTCGAAATGACAGTGGCTGCAGGCGAGAAGCTGTAGGGAGCACAGAGGGAGTCGGGCGGGCAGAGATCAAACGATCCCCGATGTTATCAGAACAACCGCGTCCGAATCGACACTAGTGTTCAGCTGCAGCTGTCGCTCGATTGAACATTGTGGAACATTATTCTCGGGGGCTGATTCAATGGACACGTATTCTTCAGTTTCACGCATTAGCGGCAAAAACATGGTCCCCTAAATGCGTTTCAGTTCTGTTATTTTCGTCATTTCCTTAAATCCGCTTTGTGAGTTCTATGAACTTGCAAAATGCATGTCTCACGCTTTCGTTTGTTTTTTTCCACATTCACCGACATTTGAAATTGTTTCCATCTCTACAAAAACTATATTTTTTAGTTGGACAGTAGTGCATTTCCTGATTACAGTAAAATTCTAAAATTACCAATTTAAAAATTACCTATAACAATCGATAAGTTATAATTTCAAATTCTAACTTCAAATAATAGATTTGGCTTTCATTCTACAAGTATTTGTAATACTGTGAAGTGGGTAAGGTTATTTGGGGCCCTTTAATTGATAAAACTGCTACAAACCCTTTTGTCATAACAGCCACTTGCTAGTATTTCCATCAGTAAACATCATCTTCATTAGCCTTCACTTATCACTCTCTCCTCTTCTGTCCACTCACACGGCGACCCTTTTTCCCTCCATCCCAGTTGCTCAGTTATTCCGCGAAATCAACACTATCAAAAAAACGCACCAACAGCAAACAGTAGAGGCCCGATATTGAAGGCAAATAAACCCCAAAACAACGGATAATTTCCCTAGGCACTCAATGCACAGCGTGCACTAGGAACGCCGTAAAATTCACCTGCACCCACCACCCCGGGAGGGAGAGAGAGAGACAGACCACAGCCGCGGTGGCGGCGGCGGCAGCTGCAACCGCATCCGGAAAAACACCCTGCGCGCAGGCAGGTGCCTGACCCCCCTCCCCCTCCCCCTCCCCCTGCGGACGGCGCGTGACGGGACCCTGCCCCGCAGGGCGCGTGACGTCACCGAAAGCGCGACGGCCTGCTTTGCGCGCGGTTGCCATCGCCGCCGCCATTTGCATTACGCGGCCTCATCGCCTTCCCCGGCCTCCCCTTTGTATTTAAAATAGAGCGCCCGCTCGGGGAGGGGGGAGCTGGGAATGTGCGGGTGTGAAAGGCTCGCTTCGGGAGCCTTGGCAAGTCTTGGCTTTTCCTCGGGATTTCGACAGCTCATTGACTTAGATTTATGGCAAGGATGGAGCAGGAGATGGCACGCCCACTACCACCCCACGATGCACATCATTATGTTACTGTTAACATGTCAATGCGTTTTAAAATGCGTACTTAAAATTCAAGTTTAAAGTTTCTATTGAAGTTTATATCTCAATTTTCACCAATAACATCAAAATAAAAACCCATATGTTAAAATTTTGCTGTGTTCCATTTAATATGACATAAATTATCTAATTCTTCTCTGTAATTAATGTAACAAATATAAATACAACTAATTTTCGAAAAGAATAAAGTGTCTTTTTTATTAAAGTTATCTTGAAATTGCTATTACTTGTTTGCTTCCTCTTAATGACAACTTTATGTAAACATTGCGTCCGTGACAGTCAAGAGAGTTGGGCGATGTACGTACATTTTCTGCTAAAAGTATCAATACAAGTGTCAATGTCCTGTTCGATGTAAATATGTTTAATAGTCATGTTGCTCAAACATTTCACTGGTTGCGAAAGGTACTGAGAATAATTTGCGAAAGGTACAAGAAATATATACATTTGATTTTCATCCAAAGAAATCGCTAAGAAGAAATTCATCCAAAGAAATCGAAGAATCTAATTCATCCAAAGAATGATTTTTTCAAAACACATTTGGGAAACGTAAAAATTCCGTAAATTTTAAGATAGCTAAAAATCAAAATGTCTCTTTCACACGCTTTACGTTGAATGACATATTGATAGAAGTTAATTTCATTTCACCAATACCAAAACCAACATTCTTTAAGTAACTTAGATTCGCATTATCATATTGCTAGATTTTGCTAGCAAATTTCACGTGAACTTTGAAAAGAAGGATAAGGTGGAGAATACTTGCAGTATACTGTGAAATATTACATTTTTATTTCACGAAGTTGCATTGGAATTGTTTATGGACTTTTGAAACTTCCCCATGTCCTGTATGTCGTACATCACATACAAATACACTAATATGTATGAGTCATAGTACTCGTGAACTGCAAAATTATACTTATCTTCTTTTATTCTACTAGCATTTTATACGACAGAATTTCTTACTAGTTGTAGAGAAGAAAATTGTTAAAATTAGTTTCACAACTTCAGACTATCTCGAGGCCCCTGTAATAACTTTGCTGCAACTTTCACAATCAGACTGCTGATTTGTCTTAGATACCTTACAAGATAGAGAAGCAGTAAAGTTATTACATTTTCACGAGGTAAAATATCATCTATTCAAAATTTCATCTAGTATTGAATTTAACCGAAAGTTCTGGAACTTGTTTTTACCTTTTTCAAAATGAAGTTTCAAATTAGATTTCAAATTACGAGAGAAAGAAAAACGTTTCAACTGATTTCATGTAACACCTACATTCAGGTATACATTCTTATGGTATTTTACGAAATTTATTAATATTCAATACATCCGAAATTTTTCAAAACGAGTTTTGGAGAAAATGTCTCTGTGAAATAACGTCGATGTCAACAAAGACAAAACGAAATAACACACAAAATAACGTAGACAGCGACACCTTTTAAACGAAACCTTTTCCTAATAAAGACAACACACAAGGTTGTCGAAACGTCATGCGTAAAAGATCAAAAGAACTAAATAAATGTTTATTTTAATTTTGTGTATTAAATTATTCATGTAAAACTTCAACCCGTCTTTGATACAATGAGATCGTTCTCTTTCTACAAGTTATCATTCAGACGGCTATATTGAATGTATTACCGATTTCGGAAAGTTCGTCAATCTTTCTGATACCATGCACTAGACACCGTTGTAGGATCCTGTGGGATCTTCAAGGGCAGCATCCACGAGGCCTTTTGCAAAAGTATAAGCGTGAAAACGAATATAGTATCCCAGGCCTAGCTCGAACCCCCGACCCTTCAAGCTGATGCTGAGACTGTTTATTTTCCACCTCGAACATTTTCTCCGACAAATAATTGTTTCTTTAAAATTGAATATCATGCGACGGACATCTTGAACTAGGGATCGAATGCACGGATCTCCCTATGCTTTTACACGCTGCCCGCAGAAATCCTCCCCCCTTTAAAGGACCCCCCGAACGAGCGCCGAAGCCCCCCTCGGGCTTTCGCTCCCCGCGGCCTTCAGCCCGCCGCCCCGCTCACCCGGGTCGGCGATTTTCCCCTCGTATCGATGCAGCGCCCATAATGAATCGCCTCACCTCGGCCATTAAGAAGACCCTCGCAGCCGTTCCATTACGCAGCGCGATTAATACACAATGGCACAGGCGAACGACGCACGGTTCCACGTGTACGCATGAAAACACGATTCCAGTAAATATGAGAATTATCGTGCTTTTCTCTCGAAAGCGTAACTGACAACCACTTACAAGAGATTTATGAAGAGTAATGGTACTTTCGAAGAAGCACCGGAGTAAACTTTTCGATGGAGATTTAACCATATTTCCACCAAATCTAGCGAACTTAAAACGAATTTTATGACTATATCAGTCATTAATGGACAAAGAAGATATGCTAGGACCGTAATTTATATCGTGGTTTCGGCCCAAGATATACAATACATCAACATAAAAAGTTAGAATATTACGTACATGTGTAACCTCGAAACACGCAAGCTCTCCCCTAAAAGACCCGAAACAAAGACTCTTGTTTTTTTTTAATTGTTCACGTCACGCCGGCGCTGCTCAACAACTTTTTGCGTGACACAGCAAACGCGTCGACGCGACCTCCGCTACTAATTATTTACGAGTTTCTCAGTGATCCGTAATTAAAGCAATAAGTAACGCACGATTAGACGAGCAAATACAGTTCCAGTCAATGGGCCGTTGGCTTCCAGTCAAGGGGAACACATACGTCAAATTCTGCTGACGCGGCGCGCGGCGGAGATAGGCCTGACGCACTGGCTCGCACCTGCGGGGTCACGAAGCCAGCGCGCAGCGCTGGAATAATTCGCAAGAGGCGGGACGTACGACGCTTGGGGCTTTTAAACATCGCTCATAGACATTTAACTGGAGCGTTTACGAAAGGACCTCACGTTCGCGAAACCGGGAGCTTTCTCGTGCATTCGATTTGCATTCCACATGCTTCTCATCAGATTCGCTAATCTACTCGGAAATTGTTTACAGAGGTTTCTGAACAGAATTCCTCAACCTGTATACACTCAAGATGTATTAAGTAGTAGTGTAAATTAAACTATGCCTACACTACATATGTATTATACTTTGTAACATTTATCTACGAAAAATCGATCGAAGGAATAAAATTAAATTTAAAGAAGAAGTTGTAGCTGTGAGACTGGAACCGAAAGTTCGTTGGACAGGAGCAATGGCGTCTGTCGAGATGCGAGGGGGCGCGGTCTCCCTGAAAATTCGAAAGGGCCCCGTACCCTTACGCTACAAAACCTTTTATTTTCATAAATAAGATAAATTCCTTAATTCCCATTTTTAAGCAGAAAATCTGGGAAATTGATACATGACATTTAAAGAAACTTTCTAAACCACTCGACAACCCTGTAAATGATTCAACGTAACATTGACTTCTTGGCTGTCCGGGAGACGACGCGTCGAGAGGTCGACGTTACGCCTGACATGTCGCAGGGCAGCGAGGAAGAATTCATGGAATCGAGCCGCGGAAGCTTACGTGTGCATCTCAACATAAAATTGTCTACATTAATTTATATAATATTCGTTTATTCATTTACTTGTAAAATGCCATTGTAACTAAAACGTTTAATGAAAAAGGTTTTTGTAAACTGTCGATTTGGGAACTTTATACATAATAATTGAAGAAGACGCTCTCCAATCCATCTAGCATCTCTGCAAGCAGTTCAACGTCAAAACAATTGCATTTATTAATTGTATAATTGAACTAATTTTATTATCCTTTGATTACGATTTATTTATTTTCTAGAAAATAAAGTTTAATGGGAAAGGGGCAAGAGACTTCCCAAAATGTAGTTGCCCCTCCCTCCTCTTTTAGGCTGCGTACACCTATAGTTATAACAGCTCAAATATGTAGGATATGATGTTATGAATGCATATATATTTAAAGGTCCCGGATCAAAAATATAAATCACTGTTTAACTTGCAAAATTCGCCAATGCTGTGTAAAAATAGAAAACGCGGCGAAATTTTTTACCATGAATCTTTTGAATTGTTACCTCAACACAATAACATCCTAAGAATAATTTTGAAAAATCTAACTCGCTTCTTGGTGGAATTGCTATGTGCATTTTTTCTTGATGTGAGCTCTGTCAATCAAGTCTCAACTTTTCAGACGAAACTACCGGTTCAAGTCTCTATTTCTTGTTACAATATAAAAAAGAAATTACATCATTCGTATTCACGAAACCTTCGGATCATTTTGTTACCGCCGAAAATATTTTAGAGAAAACAGATACGGAACATTTCGTTGGGCACAAAGAAGTAGCGTTGCGCAGACTTCCCATTCACGTCCCACACGATGAAGAAAATCTCAGCTCACTTTCACCGTTCCACAATTACGTATTTTGTGTAATGGCACGAGAACAAAAATCGAAGCAAATACGATACATTCAATTCGTAATTCCGAGAAGAGGAGAAATTATCCTCTTCTCATTTCTTATAAGTAGAATGCACTTTTAAGTCAAATGCAATTCCTTATACGTGACTGATGGAAAAAAAATCATTTAAAAACTATTCATCATAAAAGAAATACTTCATCTATGTCTAGGACAGAAGATTGTAGAAAGGAAGGTTCTGCATTCCGGGAGTGACTTTGAAACTACATTATCATCTAGCAGTTCTTAGGTGGGTTGCTACGTCTCTACTTTCCAGCCCTCCAATGACCTGGGAAGCGAATGTACGAATGAATACGAATTGCCCTGAAACCTAAAGGCTCTGAAACTAATTCATTAACACTCATGAGGACCTTACCTAGATTTTTCTAGAAATCTCCACCCCTAGAGTCCTCAGTACTGCAGACAACTGGCACCCTTCGTTCACATCTCTCAAATGGAAATCAGGATAATTCTATGTAAGTATTACTTTTATTGTTATTGTTGCAATACTATTTCTCGGTTACATTACAGGAAAACATTACCCGACTCTTTACAGTCATGGTCGAAGATCTGGACACGCATTTACTCTCATATCCACGTCTAAGCGTACAGGATTTTTCTACACATATTCAATATATTATTTGGTATTTTGACATATAAACATCATCATCATCATCATCATCATCATCATCATCATTATTACTATTTACCATTATATTACTACTTAACCATTACCATATACTATTACTATTAACTATTACTATTACTATTATTATTACTATTATTATTACTATTAATTATTATTATTATTATTACTACAACGTATTCTTCCCGGACAATTTCCACTCTTGTAAGAGTGACACCAAGTAAAGGAGGAATTCAGTAGGAACCGAACACCCGCTGGGCCCACCGGTCAAGACGAATCGTCTGCGTACTCTTGAAGACGGCCATCCTCCGATGCGGCATTCGCGTGGCCAGTTAGTCTCGCCAGAGGCCCGCGCAGCCAACACTACGCCACGCGACTCCGAGACGGGACGCAACGTCGGAGGCCCCGAGGCGCGGGCCGGGGCAGCGCAGCGCTGCCGTCGCGTGACAGTTACGTCACGAGACAAGCGAAGCGCGACGGCCCGTCCGCGCCGCCGCACGCGCTTTGTGGTGCCCTGCCGCCGAAAAAGGAACTGCTTCGACTTCCCTCAGCCACGAAAGTGGTGCGCGGTTTCGGATACACTGTCGCGATTCTGTGGTGTGTCACGTGGGCTATTGTCTTCATGAGTCTTTCTTTTGCCTTCTTCCAGGCGCGTGGCACTTGTTTCAAGTCAACTTCAACACGTTTAACATCTGTTATAGCTTGTAACAATTTCCTCTTTTTCACACTTAATTTTTGGGATTCACTGAGATTCACCGGATGTTACGTACTCTTTTATGAATTTGGTTTCATTAACCGAACATATTTTCATTAACGTCTCGTCTTTTCGCGCATTTTTCCGGAGTGCTCCAAATAGATGTTTCCAATCGTACATCATCTCCACTTTATTTTTTAAACACATTTTCAGAATCTTGTATGAAACACTACTGCCTGGAAGAGGTTCGTTCGTGTACACCAATAAAATTGTCACAATATTAGCACCTACCATAAAAACAAGATAGTTATGGCGAAGTTAACGCTTCCAACGTAAAATAGGGCAATTTGTCCTAGACAAGAAGAAAACAGTGTAATAAAAAATATGTAGAGATATAGATAAAGCACAGATGCTTTATAATGAAAAGGTACTCTCTGAAATAATTCAATACACGATAAAATTTGTTTTGCGCACCAAATTCAGTTACGGCCTATTGGCACGACCTTCTCTCGACTTATCGTTAATGCGTTTGCGTCTTCCGCAAGCTGGAAAGCAATTATTGTAACAAATGACGGTGATAAAGCGCTGGCTTTACGAGCACGCCCCCGCCCGGGCACAGTCCGCGCTGACGTCACGGGCAGGTGACATACAGCACGCGATAAGAGCTAGGCCAACAGCGCAGTGCCTCGATTATCGCGAAGGTTTGAGAGAACATGTCGCTCTAGTCGACGTGGTGCGAGCACATAGCGATCGCGCAACAAATTACTGGACGAGCTTGAACGAGTCGGTTTCGAGAATGAAGGAGGAGAGATTTACACTGATTTGTACTCTGTGTTTTGTTACATCACATCATATTTTCGTTACTGTTACAATGAACTATTTTCTTCGTAGAGATTCAATGTGACAAGAATCACAAAATAGAAATGCCGCTTAATCGAAATATAACACTTTTGATACATAATTGGACTTGACAGTTGAAAGCTGTACGTTTATGAACCAACCGACAGCTTCAGAAAATGTTACATTACCTTGGGGTATATTTTGGATGTTATTGGTACAGTATAGCAAGTTTTTATTTTGAATGTTAATACACTTAATTGTAGCTACACTAACAAGAAAAATACTGAATAATTATGAAACATCAACAATTTATTCAATATTTATACACAGTTAAAAATCACCGAGTAAACCTTCATCACCAAATCAATATCGAAAAAGCAGATCTAACTTAAAGATGTCCTTTAGACACATGCTTGACCATTTACAAAATTTAGAGAACACCTTTGGATAGATTTCAAAATTTTCCAGTATGCCATTGAAATCTTTCTTGGGTTTGTTTAAAGTATTAAAATACGAAATCACGGTTAATCCTTTGCTTGCACAAACTTCTAATTTCCACTTCCACTTTCTTCCAATAACATTCGATTCACCTGAACGTACAATTCTGAAGTTTTGCAGAAGTTAAAATTCGCCATTCTCTGAGGAAACTCCGAACAAGGACGAATACGCTCTATGAAGACGACTGGCGCAGGCAAACGGGCGGAAATTCCACGCGTCCGACCTTGCAGCTCCGGATATGAAAGCCCTTCACACTTCCGGCCTGTAAGAGTGTTAGAGCTTCGAGGCTTCGACACTACGCACGCCCTCTTCCTTAACGCAACGTCATCAGACAATACAGACAATATTCAATTCCACTCAGTAAGGGAGAAAGTAAAGTATTTCATTAAATGAAGGTTCCCACAAGGGCTAACGTGAATTCCATTTGGTTAAAAATGCGCAGTAATTTTTAAAAAATATCCGACGAAACTATTGAATGTAAAAACTGTTCGGAGCCAATATAAATGCGCTCGACTTCCTTCGAATTGTTTTCAAATGAAGAAATTAATAATTTAGGAACACTAAACCCGTTCATTACATTTTGTTATGCATTATTTGAAATAAAATACCCAAATGTACACAAATGCATTAACATGACAGCTCGGAGAAGCAGTTTACTCACCAAGTTCATAATGCATTTCTCGTCAACATTTTGCATATCGAAGTACTTATCCGGAAGGCCCAACAAGTATACTTAACATTAATATTATAAAGGCGACCTCTATAAAGAATTATTATTACGAAGACGTAGATTGATAGTCTATCTTGGGTGAAAAGAATGGAAAACTTATTTTTACAATGAAACATTAAATTTAATGGATTGTACTTGTATGATAAGGAGTTACAAAATACATTTAAAGGTTTTCATAGATGCACCTAACAACAGAGACTTGCTTGGTGATGTTCACCCACGGCTTTTCAGCAGTGAACCGCAGAAGTACTTCGTCATACGACCTTTCTTATGATCGCCATTATCCCATTGTGTTCAGAACAAAACTTAAATGCTACAACACAAGGAATTAGTATTTTATATTTACAATAATCGCCAATACAAAGCTCAAAATATCACTGATATAACTCCAAAGGCGTAGCCTAATGGACGACGCGTGGTAAAATGGCGTATACCAGAAATAGGCAAGCGCACAATACAAAAATACGCGTATTTCACTGCCTACAGATACACTGACTTTGAGAAACTGGGAGCGAGGAAAAGAAAAGATTGGGGGCGACACACGCTGTGGAATTTGACAAACGACACCTTTGTAAGGTCCACGCCCCGCATCAGGACATTGAAAGACACAGCATGAGAGGCCAATCAGAGAGAACAAAACACAATTGTACGTTCAGATGAACCGAATGTTATTCGAAGAAAGTGGAAGTGGAAATTGGAACATTGGCGTGTGTGAGGAATGCTGCTTGTAATCATAGCAGCAACCAGAAATCACGACAAAGTAATACGAAAACCACGGCGAAAAATAAAATTATTTTAAAAACAACCAACATTATAATCCAGATTGAATGAGCAACACATCCTTTGCATTTGGAAGCGGACATTTTCCAAGGATTGGCGTTAAGGATTCTTCTGGAGTTCAGTTGAATGCATTTGTATTTCTATCAAGTACACTGGCGTTTAAGTTAGTGTAAATCCTTACAAGTCCCTACAATTCAATTCATTGATGCGTGAAAAAACATTTTTTTAATGAAAAAAATATAAATACTAATATTAACAACGTAAGTCACCACATTTCATGGTTGAATGATTTAGCGTTTCCGGGCGCGTAAAATATTGTTGTTAGAACCATAAGTGTAGTGTAGGGAGAGAACGGCACGAGGGAACCTACGTGTCGGGTTGCGAGGTTTTCTCTCCCCAGGTATTATACCCAGAAGGGCATCGCCCTTATCAGGTCAGCTCTAAGCTCCTATCTGGGCACCCGACATGTGTGTATGTATACAAGGGCACAGAGGGGTCAATAATGAGTTAGAAAAGATTGTTCGCAGTTCCTGTCCCGTTTGTTACGGTACCGCCCCCCACAAACGTGTAATTGACCGAAGATATCACAGAAAAATATCGATCAATGCAGGGCGACGCTAGAATGTACCTCCAGTCAGAACCTAAATCCCACCAAATTATGTAGCTAGTTTTGATAATCCGCCACGGGGGGGGGGGAGGTAGTTCGAATCTTACTCTCCAATTAGCGATGCTGGGTCGCAACGGCAATGCTGCGTCTGTGCCATCCCAGCCGGAACCAATTGTACGGCGTAGAAGACCACTTGAAATACATTTCTACGTGTCAAACCTGGGAGTTGTTTGCGAGCTCCGAGGAGCAGGAAACGGGCCTGGCTCGAGGCATCACGGGACACCCGCGTGCCGCCAGCAGGTGCAAGGTGGTCGAACAGCCGCTTGGGCGTGCGAAGGCGCTCTTTGGTGGCGGTGGCGGCCCGGCACAGTGGGGCAAAATGTCAGGGGCACGTCAAAGAGTGGATACTCCATGCAAAAGCGTGTGGGCGCTTGAACCCAATCGATCGTGTAACACCATACAAAATGAACGTATTAAGTTTAAAATTAAAATAGGAAAAAAGGAATTTTTTGGTTAATTTTATTTTATGTTCCTATCAACTTTAAACATTTATCGCCTTGAAGGCAGATGTTTCAATTTCACTTGTGTAAATGAATGGGCAGGATGAAAAATGTCTTTTCGTAGTATTCTCTTTTACATTATTTTTTGAAGAATCGACTTTTTAAAAATTCTGATCAACATTCACTTACCCCAAACTACAAATTACTCAAATTATGAACTTCAGTATACTATCACGAGACTTCTGTATCTTGGTTTCGGTTCGAGAAACACAAATAATTCATTTTGAAATAGCCCGTTTTTTGCTCCTTCCTCTTCTTCTATTTTTCTATTTATTTCCGACTATCTTCACTCACCCTATAATATGAAGTATTCTCCCCCCTCTCCCATCTTCAATCCCCCTCTCCTTTTTTCCCGAAAGTCAGTTTTTGCTGGAATTGGACTAGCGGGCGTCAGCGCCAAGGTGAGTTCAAGGCCGCCCTCGGACGACGTCGCCACCGCTCACACCGCTCCTCACGCAAGTGAGCACGCGCTGGGTGGAACGCCTCACGCCGAACGGGCGCAAGGGGGGGGGGTCTGAGAGCAGCGAAGAAGGTCGAGTGAAGAGGAAGCCAGTGCACAGGGGGCCTTGCGGCGCGACAGGTGAGGCACCCAAGTGGCACGGATGCACGGCAAAGGGCCGGATGCAGAATTCCGCCTTTAGGGACGGACGTCGTGTACACTAAACTTATTGTAATGGGTTTCCAAGCCCCCAATTACATGAAAATTGAGAATATTCAATCGTTCGAGGGCGAAATATACGTCCTGTTGTCTTCCCGTTACTTTTAAATGGGTCGCACCGTACGATGGTATATAGAATTCGAACTCACCCCATGTTTATTAAATACATTTTTAATTCCCCTTATGCAGCTTGTTGACAAATGCGATTATAGCCACATTTCGGAATGAAGCAAATGTGAACTAAAATATTGCGAGGAATAGGAGTGAATGTTCTTGATGTGGATTTGAGGTGGCAATGTTCGTCCGACATTGTACTCTTATACAATTACCTATAAAGAACGCCTTTAATGGGCAGACTACATATGCATCAGACACTAGATTTCACATCGGTATTTTCTTATCATGTATAACATTAAAATACTTCAAACGTATTATGGTGTATACTAATCAACATTACAATCCTTGTAACACGAGACATTTGCTCTTAATACGATGTAACATGCTAAAATAAAATAGAATTTACAGCACCGCTAAATATTCAGTACTATTGTGGTTAGTAAAAACTGTTTAATATAAGTTTCTGAAGATGAAAAAGTATTAATGATGTAAATTGAATTTGCAAACAGAACATTCAAATAATTACTACATTAAAAAAAAGCAATCATTCAACATTAATTGATTCAGATCTCCCCTCTCGGCTAATATTACCATCATTCTCACAGTTCAGATTATTTATCTTGATATAACAAACAATAACTGCTTTGCCAATAAGGATTAACATTTTCGTAACATGTTGACAAAGAACGTACAACGTCAGGAAAATAGCGTGAGTAACTGTTAATACTGAGAAGACACTGAGAAATCTGGCCGTGTGTACGAACACAAAAACATAACGGAAGGAAATGTGCAAATAGGCGTAAACTGGAAGGAAGAAGAATACCTAAGACGTCAATAAGAGTAGGACACGGCTGAGAAAGCAGAAACGAGGTGCGAGGCGATGCACTATTTCCCAGTAATGAAATTCTATTTCGGAACAGAGATATGTTTTCTCCGTGACATCGTATATCTTGTCAAGGTCAACAGTTCCCCTCTATTTTAAATTCTTCCAATTTCGTTTTGGGCAGCAACGACATTACCTCTGGATGGACAATTGGTTATTATAAATTACCCGAATTTCTTTATAAAGTGGATATTGCTGTTCTTCTGGAAGACTTTCCGGACTTCAGAGTTATATTTACTTATTTTATTCGTTGTACAATTTAATTATTACATAATAAATGTGTGTTTAGAAAATAGCTTATGGAGGTGTAAATTTAAAACAACGCGTAATTATGTTATGAATTCATTAGACTTCTCTACGAATAACACAAGAATATTTCTAGCATGTTAAAGAACAATTTGTAATTACTCAGAACAATATGAATTAATATTAATAGTAATAAAACTAAATACATAATTTTCCAATATGTGATTACTCCACGTCAGTACCCTTAGGAAGGACTCACGAAGACGGTACTACGTTTTTGCACAGAAAAAGTGCACAGGTTACAAGCTTTCAGAACTTTGCTAATGCTGAAAGAATGTGTCTAGTTACATTTTCACCGTCTGACAAGATATTTAACGAGTTGAAAATTATGTTCGAAGAGAAGGAAAAATAACGCATATAAAAGAGCAATAATTTATTCACGTACGGATTCTATAAAGATGAATTGAAAAAACAACATAAACTATTCTTCTACTAGTTTATAAAATACGTTACAGTGCAGTATGAAAACGTCATGTACAGATCTCTTGCAACATATTCTTGAAATATTTATAAAAGATATCGGTTTCGAATTAACAGAATAACGTAAAGGTAAAGTAATTTCCTGTTACTGAATTATTTGGTAGTGAATCACACCATAAGAGGGGGAAAATACATTGATCCACTTTAGTAGTTCCATAAAAAAAGAGGAAGATTTATTACTGATTTTTTTTCTGAAACTTGCAACTTTTCAGCAATGTTAACTATTCTATGGATAACAAAATATATTAATTTGTGGTAATGCAAGTGGTAATTATATTTCAATGAACTTAAAGCCTGTACAGAAGTGCCAGTGCAATTTCAGTTTTTTCCACAATACATTCATGCTAATTGCTGTTTTGCTAATTACTTATTTGTTCAAATGGATATTCGCTAGCAGCAATATACGTTTATGGAATTCATTTGTTGACCTTTCCTTACCTCATGTGTATGGATAGTTTATTTATATGACCGAAGTTAGTTATGATATAATAAACGATAAAATAAATTATATCTGATGAGGCGTAAAAGTAAACCAAAGCTTCTATCGATTACATTGCAGGTGAGCGCAGTACTCTACAAAAAACAAATATGCAGTCAAATAATAAGGAAGGAAAGAAGTGTTGCGAAAATGACCAGTCGGTACAAACACTTTTATCGATAACTACAAGGAACATTTCTACTTACAAGTTAAACTCCATTTTACATTTCTAGAATCGTGCCTTGTCATAGCAGCGATGGCCACAGGATAATATGCCAAATATTTTACCTAAACTCAGAAACGTTTATGACATTAATCGCCGAATATTAAAAAGCGATTGCGCAACGAACCTGCTAGCACAACAGTAGAAAATGTACCGGAATCACTGAAGACCATATTTTTTGAATGCAAAGACATGCTTGAAGTTCACAATATCTTAATTCTGCAAGTCAGGGAACCCGACTGATACGAGATCAGTTTCATAAAAGAAAGTGAAATTTTTTCTTCGTTTAGATATAAAGCATGTTTTCTGAAGCGCTGGTTCAGATTTCATAAACAATTTTTTGCGTTTCTTTATAATATATTACTTGCGTATCTCCCACGAATACTTAACTTTCCTCGGAGTGTGGGGTAAGTCTGATTTCTGAAACAAATAGTAGGAGACATCACCACCTGTATGTTTTTGATGTAACGTGGCGCGAGGTAGTCATTTTACGACGTCATTAAATCATTATTCCCGTTCAATACGAGAAGCGAATGCATTAATATACGAACCATTGTCGAGCAAAAATCCTAAAATTTTGTAATTACCTATATTTTGAAATTTCCATTACATTTTATAATTGTACACAGTAACAAAAAAGTTAGCACCATTTTGAGAATTCTCGTATGAGCAATTTACGTGCGAATTCTGTTACGTGCGTTATCTTTCGAAGCTATGAGTAATAAAGTTTTTGAAGAAAGAAAGAAGTTGGCATAGAATTAATTAATCCTCATGGACAACGTAGTTAAATCATTGCCGCATACACGTATCCATGACAAAAACGTAAACCGATAAAATATTTAAAGCAACATTCGTCTCATCTTACCAAACGCCTCCACACCAAACACCTCAACTTACGAGAAAAACAAACACGAACATGATATCCGCCCGCATACGCACTAGAGTAGGCCACGACCATAAAGCAGGGCAATATGTTACGGTAGGAGTCAATGAAACCCAGCCCGGCTTATCGCGCACGCCTTCGCTGTCCGACCACCGTACGCCGGGCCCTAGAGGGATCGTGACTACCAGACGCATATGTAGGCCGCAGTGTTGCGGAATCAAACGAACCGCCTACAATCGCTCTGCGAATCTCACGATGGTCGGCGCTGCCTGGAGAAACCTCGGCGTGTTCTCCCTTTTGTTCCCAAGCGATTATTCCTCAAGGAACGAGGATCCGGGTTCAAATTCCAATTACCTACGACTAGCATCATAAAACAGAACTACGCCGTCCTTGGAGAACGGGAACACTTACAAAACCGACTGGAACAAATGCCAGTCGACACAATGCCTGGAACATTTCTTTAACTGCGGTCGGTTGTTTTTTCCTTCGTCACGTTCAGTCGAGAATGATATAAAGAAATTAAGTGGAGATTATTCGGTCACGTAGTCAGTTCTGTTGATTTCCATTAATATTAAAAAGTGAAATTGGTATTGGTATCTATTAAACACACTTGTTAAATCTCTTCAATCTGGGCAATTGAAACATAACAGGTAGGATATCTTTTATATTCTTCATCTATTTCACACTTGTGGTCGCTGGAGATATCCACAAACAGAAGTTTCAGGAAATCCAAAATGTTTCTTGATGCGGAGAACACTGGTTCCTTTCACACGAAATTATGTTTCTGAATATTTGCACACATACACACACATATATCGTCTGTAGAGCTGAATGACGTCACATTCTGGAACCACGTATCGATCCATCGCGGACCCGCCAGTGACCACCGTCGCGAGAACCTTCCACTCCCACGTCATTGGCGGGAGACAGACGAGGCAGGTCAGTACCCGACGACATCCCCACTTCGGCTTCCAGGCGCAGCTCGCTTCCGCCGTGGAATTGATTGTCGTTCAATTCCGATCGATGCCGACCAAATGACCCCTATTTCGGAATTAATTCGAGATGTAAAGGGGGTATTTTAATTATAATTTCAATTATATACACGCATACTTTAACAACTCTCTCGCTTATATTGCGCGTCCAACACGAGTGCACACACACAGAATCGTAATATCACATTCTCATCAAAATATTCATACAGAAGCGAATTTCACAATCGTTCCAAACACGCATTTGCAACGAGTTAGCCGCATCATAACATAAAAGGCTTCCTTTACGACCTCTATTCTTTTCACGAACGTACTTTTATTACACCACTGCGTTTGCAAAACACTGCGAGGGCGTTGAGGCAAAATATGGCGCCACAAAATCCAAGTCGTTCCATTGTGTCCGGTGCTTCCGTTATTCGCGGCGGGGGGGCCACGTCTGTTCGAAAGGAGGCGAGCAAAAATTCGACCTCGACGGTGATTGCGAGCCGAGCGTTGAAGTCACCGAGGCTACACCCGTTCCTGCAGCCACATCGAGAGTTACGTACCTGCAACTGGAGAGAGCTTCCGCATGACGCACCACCTGGATTTCCACTGTGGAACAGAAGCAGAAGCTCGGATTAGGCCCCCAACGCACAGCACGCGGCTTGTATGTTCTCATTTTTTTTAATGCCAGCGTTGACGCCGGCGGATTGTAAAAGGGGAAGGAATAGAGAGAAGTCAATGGCGATCAATAACCAACGAGTTGCACTCGTAATATCACACTTCGAATGTCGTAATAGAAAACCATTTTATTACGGAAGTTTGACATTTGGTTTTATCAACCATTCTATTCAGTAAAAGTTAATCTGGAAAGCATACTTCAAAGTAAGGTACTTTACTTGGGTGAAAGTCTCGTGTTTACCTAAGCGAGATATGACATCACGCAGTAAAGATAAGATGCCTATTCAAGACGATAAATATGACGAGCATAATACGCAACAGAATAAGAACTTCACTAAAGCGCTCTCTTACAACCGCAGGTACTACGCAAAAACTTGCTTTAATGTAGTCAATTGTAATTCGAATTAACAAAACCCAATTAGTATCGAAATTAAAAACACGCCTCAAATCATTTGATAAACAGCGTTTGTACTGTAATGACGTATAGAGTCTAGCCAATAGATTTTGGCAAACACGCATGAGAACAACATCGCATCAGTATTCTGCACCGCAAGTTTTGGCCCAAGTCCCAAGTAGCAAATCTCTTGGCACGATACCGCTGCTTTGAGAAAAATTCTATGTACACGCTACGATCTCGCAATTACTTCGCCAGACTTCGTCAGTACGGGGGAAGGAATGAGTGGCAAAAATCCAGAAACCGCAACACGGAGACTCATACATACCTTCTTTCCATCACGAAACTTTACTGTTCCTTCAATTACTGTGTTGCTATCCATGTCGAAAAGTTTTCGCGTAAATTTTACACTCAATCAGCAAAGCCAACAAAAAAAACAACACAAAATAAGCACTAAAACACAAAGGGGGGAACTAGAGCCGCACACTTCAACACTGGAGAAAACAGGCGATCACTGCTGGCGTGGGGTCATGGCGCTCGTAGCGAGACGCGAACCCAGCGGGCAGGCGGCGCCGCGCGTACAGCACCACTCCGCTCCGCCCAGTGCCAGCGTCCCGGCGCGACTGACGGCCGCTGCGGCGGCGGCCACGCGCGGCGCAGCGCTAGCGGCGGCGCGCGCCGCGACACTACAGCCATCTCTTAGCGGGCGCGTCAACTTCGTCGGCGGAACGACGCGGCGAGCGAGCCGACGGCGTGTGTGCACACGGCTGTGTACACGTATGTACGAACATTCATGGACAATATGCGAACAAGCGGGCGACTTATGGGGACTACATCAGCCGACGCGGCCGTTCCCTCGCCGCTGGAGATGGAAATTTATAAACGCCGTATTTCTGGGATGTGTGCGTGGAGTAGCAGGGATGGAGAGCTCAGGGAAGCGAGCGTCGTATAGTTCGAGTGGTACAGCGAAGGAAATACATATTTTCCTTTCTTTAAGACCGAAAAAATTGAATTAATTTATAGCAAAAAAGAGTTATCGTGTATGTTCTATGCAAAATTATTATCAGTTAACTAAGCGTGACAGTCATTTGGAATTGAATCCATTTATCCGTAATTGAGAATTTTATGAAAGAACGCAACGTTTCAAGTTGGGGTTGTGAATCATTATTTTGAAAAAATCCGAAAACTAACTCCGAAAATATACGATTTTATGCACGTTCTCGCAATAATTCAAATGGCATGGTTGACGTCTCTTTTAAACACTTTAAACACGTGCACTACAAGGCAATTTCAAACCAACACTGTTTGTTACATTACCTACTACTATTTATTATTAGTAGCGTCTCCCAATTAGACAAACAAAAAGACGCATAAAATGAAGCTGTGCTACCTTACATCTGTTGGTCTATCAGAAACCATTAAAATATTTCCAGGCGATACTAGTACAAAGAGATGTGCTTCCATTGTTAAAAGTCTCTAAATAAACATTCCCTGTATTCTTCCCCGAATTCCAATCCTGGCGACAACTAATTACCAAGAACCGAAACTTCGCATGCGAAGCGCACAAAGTAACTTCCGTGCGTTCATCAGAGTGTCCGGAAGCAAGTGGTTCGCGTTGGGCGTCATGCGGTCCTGCGGGAGGTATTCTTAGCCACGCGCGGGCGGCGGGCGGCGGGGCTCAAATGCACCGCTAGGCAGGGGCGCGTGCTGCGCAGGTGAGGCCCATCTGCCGGGGCGGCCAACCGGATCGCCCACCCAGCCGCCTCCGCCGCCCCGCGCCGCCTGGCACCGCCCCGCCCCCGCACCCTCTGCACCCTCGCGCCCGCCCTCTCCCGGCACTCGGGAGCTGCGCCGCTCGCTCCTCTTTCCCTGATGTCTGGGGCCTGTCTCTCATCTCGGGCTCCTTGGCCGCCACCTTCCGCACGGGTTGCTGTGGAGGGAATTCAATTTGGTGGTCCCGCGTGGTAGATTTATCGAATATTTAAAACTATTGCATTTGTGTTGGAAATTCATTTGTGGCTACGTGAGCTTTTGTTTATGAATTTTATTCTCTCTCAGGACTTCACCACGTTATATCATCATATGGAATAAAAATACTATGCACAAATTCCATCCTGATGACCCGGATTTTTTTATCGTGCTTCTGCTTTAAAACTTTAGAGGCTCTTTCCGTTGCTTGGTATCACATATTTTACTTTTATGGGAAGTACATAATGATACTGAAGATTTGAATTCACTTCCTAACTGAACTCTAATAATGAAGAGAAAATTAATTCGCATTGGCATCGCAGCAAAAATATTTTCCGTACTTTTCTTATTTGCCAGTAAGCACGCAATTATTACTCTCTCGGAAGAAAATAGTGCGCGAATTATTAATCAGGATTCCTTTTTCCGTTGTCTTTCATATTTTCTCATGGAAGTATGGAAGAAATCCAAATACGTACTTACACCTGTGAACCTTTGTGGTTACCACTATTCTCAATTAAATTCTGATTTACTTCTGATTCTTTCAACCGAATCAATGACTGACCTAAGTTTCAAGATTTATTAAAGAGAGGCAAACTCCTACAGTACTATAACATAACAACGAAATTATAGTCTCAGTAATGTTTCCGCTTCAATAACATGCTGTATTAAAAACAATAATTATCCTTGCAAATGAATAACGAGAGTAATCAAATTTTCCATCAGTGTATGTGCAGCAAGTTTTTGTAATGGTTTGTGACAAAGCTCCAGAGATACCTCTCCCTCATGTCGATCGCTGTAAATGTACTTTCGTAGTGGACATGCACACATGGACAACACATCACGTGACACACCATTTGACGAGGACGTACAATTTAATAACCTATAAATTATATTCATAGCGGGTTTAATTGAAAAATAAAATAATGTTAAAATTGAGTGAACCTCAAAATTTGATATTTATATGTTCACACGGATGTTATTTATTTGTTTCACCATTCACTATTAAGTAGAAAATTATAAATACGAAAATTAATTTGCAATTCACTTTATATACTATGTTAATAAATAATAATTCATGTGTTTCAATACAAAGAGCTGCAATTAACATTTCGCTGCTACTCTTCATATCATTATCATTTAGCAATTCGAAAACAGCATATCCAGCAGTTCCAAATTCTAAAATCGTATTAAATGGATCAGTAACTCTCCATTTGTTTGCTCCATTTTGAAACGAACTTTCGGCCTTACAGAATAATTCAACGTTGTAAGATCAAGAAATGGTAGTGTATATAAGTGACAAGGAATACTATAGAATTTATAGTGATAAACATTTATTCATTGTAGTTCAAAAACTACTGTTACAGGGTTTTTAAAACTTCGATTTACTATACACGTACAATGTGCAAAACGTTTATGCATTATTAGCTACATAAATACAGTAAGGTCCTGCCTGCTGTTGAGGGGACTGTTTGAATGAGATAATACCAAGATAAAATATATTGTTTACAAATATTCGGTTTTCGTGTGGCTATTTATTCCATTGCAACTTATTATATCGACTATTTTTTTAAATTTATTAAGGAAATGAATACGTTTGCGTACTAGTATGTTTCATACCGTAATGCAAATAAAGAAATTTGTTTGAGCACAAACATTTCTTTATTCCATAATTTGTTTATCATATTGACAAATGTACGATCCTAAAATCGCTAACCATTGTGTCAGTTATTCTTTGGTCTTTCAGTGACCACGAGGTCCTTGGATTCGTGTCCGGAGGGTGGCACGATTTTCGACAGATAGTTTTCCGTGGATTCTCCGATTCACACCAGGCGAATACCGGAGCAGCATCCTAAAATACCGGCCACGAACCTCGCGCGATATTTCCTTCCTATTCCTTGATTATCCTCAATCCTTTCTTACACACACTTCCACTTACATGAACTACACATGCTAAGAGACCAAATGGAGTTTAGACCTTGACCCTCTGGGGCTATGTCTCACTGATGGGAGATACCTGGATGAGGAAAACTCTGCGAGCCGCCACTTTCCGCGACAAAATCATGCAATACACTTATTAAACTAATGACCTAGCAGTTGCGTATGGAATCACTAATCAATCAATAAATCTTTTGGTCTCATAGCTTATTGCAGAAACTATATGGAATTTGAAGAAACACTCGTACAGCGTGCTTGCAATACTTTGG
>BOPP01000064.1:832129-853567 GCA_017312745.1 Gryllus bimaculatus
TCTCTCGCTCTCTCATTCTCTCTCTCTCGTTCTTTCTCTCTCGTTCTCTCTCTCTTCCTCTCTCTCGTCCTCTCTCTCTTTCTCTCTCTCTCTCTCGTTCTCTCTTTCTCGTTCTTTTCTCTCTCGTTCTCTCTCTCTCTCGTGTTCTCTCTCTCTCGTGTTCTCTCTCTCTCTCGTGTTCTCTCTCTCTCGTGTTCTCTCTCTCTCTCGTGTTCTCTCTCTCGTGTTCTCTCTCTCTCTCGTGTTCTCTCTCTTTCTCTTTCTCTTTCTTTCTCTCTCTCTTTCTTTCTCTCTTTCTTTCTCTCTTTCTTTCTCTCTCTCTCTCTCTCTCTTAATATCCACATTTCCAACGATTTGTATTCGTAATTGCATTTGCGAGTAGAAGTACTTTAAATGAAGTTTCTCGACAACTCAATAGTTTTCTGTGAAAAGGATTAAAATTTCGCATTTACAGGACGCCTAATAGTTAAACATTTTTTTAAAAACGGTTCCAATTTATTAGGTTTTACTCTCATAAAATATTCTTAAAGTAATATTTCATTTCTACCATAGGAAATGGCTAAGTAATAAAATTTTCGAAAAAAAATGTACTTTGGGAGGCGTAGATGGCATCTGGCAAGAGGATGGGGCAGGACCAAAAAGCTAGCTCCGCCCAAAGAAATTAGAAAACTATTAGGAGAAAGTTTAGTGCCATATGGTTGCACAACAAGTTGTTAATGATTCGAGGGCAAAAGGCAGATAGACGTATCAATATATTATTACAAATACACGTATCAATGATACAGTTCGATTTCAGTGGTTGAAGGAGCTTGTTTTGGTAAATGCATTGACTACATCTTCATATTTTAATTTTAAATTCTCTGTTATAAGAGTAAAACAATAATTTATCACGTTTTGTGTCTGTGTAATTTACATTACTCAAAACGCATTTGTGCATAGTTCTTAGGCAAGTGAATGAGAAAAATATGTAGAATATCCTAATGTATTCTTACAAAGCATTTATTTGGTATACTGCAACTGAAATGAAACTGAAGTTGCTCTTGAATAAAAAAATCAATTTCAGGATACTTTATCATCTTCCAAACTGTGTAATATCGTGAACAGAAGAAATGTGACGCTGACAGTTTGTAATTAAAAAGTCAATGGGTTTATATCAGCAGCTGTGGTAACGATGCCTAGCAGATCATTGAAATGTCAGCAAGTCAGAAGAGAGGGTCAACTCTTAAAGTGGCAGTGTTGCAGAAGTACGAGCCACATACAACGTAGGCGTCTATTCAGAAATTGAAACATATGGCTGAGTTGTCCTTGCAGCACAGTCCTACATGTTGCGCTGTAGCATTATAAGTCAAAGGATAAGGAGAGATATGCTTATCTACATGGTACGATTTGCACATTTCCCTATGTCGCCCCTTATCTTTGGAAAAAGAGGATAAACACCTATTAATGGTTCACATATTCTTTCTAGTATACCTAGGAAATAACAATTTTATTAGAATTTGCGGCCTTTAACCTTTTTTTACTGATACATACTTTTGGAATTTAAAGATATCCTTTGTTTAAAGCCAAAAAGTTATAAATTGTTCACTAATGACTAATTGCAATATTCCTAGAATCATACGATTCAAGTGTAAAAGCGTAATTGCGCCATCAAGTGCACCAACATTGCATGAAAAAATTAATTTGGTCAAAGCTTACGTAAATTACATTGTGTAAATTTATATTAAATGCACAATTAATATAATGAACAATAACATTGTTTAAATTCACATCATGGCACGATATTTAATACATTTACACAAGTAAAAATTACAATAGACTGTGTGTTTAAACGTTTTAAAACGTCAAGAAAGAACATTTCGCTAACGGGTATTAATTTTTTTTCGACCATTATATTGAACTCAATTTCCAGAAGCTGCAGAAACTATAAAAGCGTCACCCCTTCACGAATGTAAGGTATTAATGTTGTTGAACGCTATTATCTTCAGCCATTTATGCTTTCGTTTGAATTCAATGCCTTCATTGTCTTTCCTTTTTCTCTTTATTGGAGTATCTGTGATTTCCCTTGACTTTTCTTTCTCTTCAGGTCGTTTTGTACTTTTACATTTCTCTCTTTCCCTTGTCAACTCTCTTTTTTCTTCTTTTCCTACACATCTTAAACATTTTTTCAGAGGAACACAAGTTTTTCGTTTATCTCTTTTTCTTTATCGTTGCAAATACCTTTCTACCTTCGATTTTAATTTCCTTCCCTTTCCATTCCTCCTTCTTCTTGTCCTTCCCTTTCGTTCTGCCCCTCACCTTCCATCCGGTATTCGGTAAGGGCCGGTGCCGCGCCTAGGGGAGAGGCTGAGAGAGAGACGAGAGAGAGAGAGATGGGGAGGAGGGAGGAAAGGACCGAGCGAGCTAGGGACGCGTCGCCGCGCCAGGAGCAGCGCACGGGAATTAATTGGGATGAAATATGAGGTGTAATGTCCCTAATAAATCTGTCTTTTAATTTCCAGAGCGCACGGCGGAGGCGCGCGGGCGCGCGGGCGGCGGCGGGGGGCGAGGGCGGGCCCGGAATCACGGCCGCATCGCCTCCCGCCCCCCGCCCCGCCCCGGCCCTTCCGAAGAGCTCCGCCGCTCCCGCAGCGTGGTGTTTAGGCGGCTCTGCTTCTCAAGCCATCGTCATTGCCTCTACAAGCATCAGATTTGCTATGAGCACTCGCATGTCTATCACCGTTAACAGTCACACACAACAAAATTGACAATTACCAGTAATGCAACAATTAACGCCATTTTTATTGATGCCACTACCAATAGCAAAATTATTACCACCAGCAATATCTTCGCTGATGCCATCACCATCATGATTAGTCTTTCTGTCTTTTCGAGATTGTCTTGTACTCCTATTACCACTCCCGAAATTTCAATTTCTGATTTTCATTCATGAGCGGTCCTAAAAAAACGACTGTGTTCATTTTTTGTGTCTGTCCTTGCAACAGGCATCTGTTACCAGCATTGTAGCTACTATGGAAACACTACCTCATTGTAATTTTTCCACCTGCTTCCTGTAGGATTAGCGTTATCTATGTACATTTTGCCGCAAAGGGGTGGCAGGATGGATCGCGGAAACTTCATAGTAGTGGATGGAATAGCGGTGGACGCCTACCGCTACACCAGTCATATTTCTTAGATCTTTTCACAACGGCCGGCCGGGAATGGGATCATTATCACTAGTTACATTCACGGCCCTTAAAATAACCTACAGCAACAAAGTGTCTTGACTAAAGAATCTGAAAATACTAGAAGTTTAATATTCTAGACAATATTTCGAACGACTTTTTGTAATGCAATTGTAACTCAATTTACAAAAATTTACCTTAGAACAATATCAGAAGGCATTACATTTTTGCTATTCCGTTATCATAAATTCGTTCACCATACGTATTGCATTAAAATCTTCCGTTCATGGGAAGAGAAAAACAATGTCAAACAGTGCCTCCCACAATGGTACTATTATCTTACTTTTAATAAAACTATAGCCATCGCCGTGCTGCAACCACTATTCTTTAATTTCCGAGGTAGTATCCACCACCTTTTCCGTGACATAGCTTAGACGTATACTTTATTCTTCCTCTTCGGACTCCTTCCATCGACTGCAATTATTTACATTATTTTCCGTTTCCATCTATACCCACCACCATTGCCACCACTGCAGGCGCCATCAGCATCGTTAGCAGCGCCCTCCCCGCACACGCCAACGCAGCCAGCATCCAGAGTGCAATGGTGAAATACAGCGAGAATGCAAACTACTAACGGGAAAAGTGCAGCTGCATGTTGCATGTAAAATCGAAAGAGGCGACGTTATTATACTATGCGCAACAAATGTATGCATTTGTGAGTGGATGGCGCAGTAATACAATTTCGTAGGTAGAACACGAAAGGGTCGTCTAGCTGACAGATGGGCGCGGTGATGTTTTTCGTTTGTAGAATCGCACGCGGACTCATAATTTAATATCTGGACATCCATTTAGGAGTTAACGCGTGGTTATTAACGAGAATATTGATGTCTTTGGCGAGTTGTTAGTACTAGTGTAAATGAGGCAAGTCGATAACGAGGTGTACATGACCCAATCGTAATTTAAACAACTGTTGAGAGGTATACTATAAAATTACGCCATTGAGGTCATTCATTTTTTATAATGATCATACTTGATTTGTAAATGCACTTTTCATATAGTATAAACACAATGATATCAGTAGTATACTTTTTAGTACGGTACTAGCAAAAACGATTTCATGAGTATATTTTTCTAGCAAAAGCTAGTATGCTTTACTAGCATTGCCCGGGCTTTCTTTATACCAAACCTATGAAAATGAAAAACGAGCAATTTTATAAAAAACACGGCGTTTAAGATTATTCTTTCTATGGAAACTGATCCAAATTTTAATACAGTGCTATACATTTTTCATTTTATTTTATCATACCTTTCTATTTGATTAAAAATATTTCTTACGCTTACCTTTTGGTACCAGTTTTGCTACATTGCTACTGGCATCCAGCGGAATATACTAGGAACCAATGTGCTGTTAGACACAAGGGAAAATAATAATCGCGACGCATCTACCATCATATTATTTAAATTATTTATTTTCTGCATTTGTGTTGTATTAATCTTCACCAAATTTTGCACAGACAGTACACATGCTTTTGTATCTGCAATGTCTTTTGTATCTAGTCATTCACTACTTTTCGTGGTATCGATTTCGGCTACATATCGTTGAATACATTTTTATCAATATAGATAAAGGTAAGTTGGTTAGATACCTAAACAATTTTTCATTCGCAGTGAGATAATTGTTATAAAATTTACTTAATCTCTTCGAGATATTTTCTCAAATTGTTCTTTGGAAATGGTCATATTCCTTGCCAGCCAGTTCTTCAAGCCATTTTCTTCCCTTTTTGTATCAATTACATGAGGTGATGAAATCGTTATTTTTGAGATATCATATTTGTTGTGATTGGGTCATTATCTTTTTAGTTGAATCAGCTTGATCTTATTTCTTACACAGGAAATCTTTCTCTTTTACAGGAAATCTCACAATATCATAAACAGCATCAAAACACCACCACCGTGAAATGGGATTACGAAAACACTGACCAGCGGGGAGCGAAAGCGATTCGACCCTTGTCACGCTCTGGGGGACACCCTTCTTCAGACCCTTGGAAGCAGCTCCCAAGTCCAGTTTTGCCCGCTTTCGTGGCGCCACCGCTCTCATTGTGTTGCTCTGGAGCCCTTACGTCTGGTACTATCGGCCGTGGTGTTGTTAGAAACAGAAAGAACTAAACAAACAATACGTTTTCTGAAATAATTTTGAGAGATCGTTGTACAACTAACATTAAATAACTTAAAATTAACATCCATCCTAGTTCACGAAATGTATAGCAATACTGTACTTTCACTTATATCTCACTACCACATCAGTGAACCATAAGCGCCATTTTAGAGTGTATCGTTCTAAAATATAATTTAAATAGAAATTAACCAGATATAAACGGAATCTATGATTACAAGATATTACGTTTCAGTAATTTCAAAACCAACGTGAACATCACAAATACTCTTATGGGAAGGACAATGCTTACACACTACCTTTATCTATAAAATGTGATATTAATAATTATGAAATTTTCTGTACGTAATGAATTGTATTTACTTCAACCCGCCGATATCTCCTAGCACTGTCGTCCCTCTGTCCCATGATTCTCTCGTCATTCACCTTGCCGTACTAAACGTGAACCGCGTGAGTCGCTGTCAGTTCATCGTGCTATTACAACCACCGACCACCATGTACACAGTTTTACCGACACGCGCCCAACACGTACAAGGTGAGCCAGCCTAACTGATCGCTTCAGTCCCGTCTCCTCCCCACACCTCCCCCTTCTTACTAAGCTGCCTACCATCTCCAAGATCTCCATAATCGTGTCTCGGCCCCCATAGTCCTGCAGTGACCCCCTTATTCCTACCATCCCGCTTCGCCCCGCTCCCATGAAGACCTTCCTCATTCACGATCTGTTGTCCACCGCCTTGTCTCCTAACACCTCCCCATCGTCACTACACCAACAGCCGCCCCTCCCCCATCACCTCTACAGCTCATAATACCGCAACGCCTCGCCGCCCTCTTGTCTCCGGGCCGGAGCCGCTTCCTCCGGTGTCCCCTCCGCGCTGTTCCGGCCGGTCGCAGTCCCCCGGGACGAGCGCCTTCAAAGGCGCCGCTGCAAAACGCGGAAATAGCTCCGCGACGGCGCGGCGATCTGTCGACCCCCTGCGGCGCGGCGCCGGCTGCGGCCCGCGCTGTGGGCCGCGTGCTCTCGCCACATGGCGAACATCTAACACGTTCGTGTTTTCGTAGGTTTCGTTGTTAGTTTCATTCAGATTGGATCAATACCTTATGTTCCCGAATATGAGAAAATAAATTACTAATTAGCTGGTATTATTATTATTATTATTATTATTACTTTAAAAGGAGAACACTTTTTACGCAGACTGAGATTAATGGATAACTTGCCGAGATCACTTATGAAAGGTGGTATTTCTATTCCAAAATAAATGCAACTACTGAGTACAAATTACAAAGGTTTGGTACATTTATGTAACGTAAATTATTTATGATATATAATTTTCATAAGCCATCTATTTCCTGTTTGATAGTAATTCAACAAAATGTTCCAAACATACTTATTGGTAAAATTTGTGTTATAATTTTTTTTAAACGTGAACAATTTTATAACATAATATTTAACTATTATTCAAAACAATTTTAAAAAATAAGAGGTATTAAACACATAATTCCTCATCCAATTAATGTCATTTATATTATCTTTTAGCTAAAGACATTCAACGTCCAAAAGCACTGTTGTAAAATTAAATGTACAACTGAAAAACATACTTATACGTTTTCATTGGTTTAAACCTTTAACTATTATCACGCAAAATGCACCTACTATTACATCATGTGCGAAAAGTGTTTTGAGATATTATTCTCAGCATATTTAAACTCAAATAAAAGTAACGCGTCTTCCCCAAACCGCGCCGCTTTTTTTGAAAAAGTCGCCCATTTGTCGGGGCGTCGGTCCCACTGCAGCCGGCGGCGCGTGGGTCGCAGGGGTCAGCGGCGGAGGGTGCGCGCCCCCGCCCCCGCCCCCGCCCCCCGCCGCGCCCTGTCGTATAATTGGGGCTCGGCCACCTGAAACAACAGCCCGCCGCGCTCCCGGCCCTTGGGGGACACCGTGTGGCGCGGGGGCGCTGGCGGCGGCGGCGGCGGCGCATCAGCGAGAATCCTCCGCGCGTGACCGCTGGAGAAGAGAAAGAAACGGAGCGCGCCGCGTCGCTGCGGGGAGGCGTAGAACTGCTCCTCTTCGGTGGCCTTTGTCCGCAAGGGAATGGTTGCGCATGTGTTGCGCGCGCGGGAGCGTATTTTCGGCGGTTATCAATCACTTCCTGTGAAGTATGGTTGCGTAGGCTTCCGGGGCCGGAGTTTTATGTTGTCTAGGCTATCCGGGACGAGCCGCGTCACTGTCATGGTGGCTAACGTTTCGGCCAGCGAATTGTGGCCTTCTTCACGGCAGTACTATCTGAAGAAGGCCACAATACGCTGGCCGAAACGTTAGCCACCATGACAGTGAAGCGGCTCGTCCCGGATAGCCTAGACAACACTGGCTGTGAAGGTTCATGTTGGAATTCATCAAATAGGTGTGAGAGCCATGACGTGTGGTTATTTTCTTGCAGATTATATGGACATTATAAAGTTTGGTTCATGCATTCAGCTATCAGCATTAAAAATGCGGTATTAAGTATGGTATTATTTGTTTTAAAAAACTATTATAGTACTGCGCATAATATTTCATTTTCTACTTCTGTGAACATCATAGACCCTAGATCACTTACTACTGTTAAGCACGATGAGTTAGTGAAATCAAAGATAAAAACATTAACTATCAATTATTTCAATCAAGAAATACAAGAAAAGTAGCCAATTTCCACAAAATGCTGTCAAACTAGATGTTAACAGTAATATTTATCCACTTTACAACAAAAACAGTGCTTTCCCAGACTTGCAAACAAAATTGACATGGATGTGTTGATGGTAGTACAAATACATGATACAATCAGGCACAGTGAGTAATTAATTTTATACATAGAAGGGATCCAATTTAATGAAATAAAATGGTAGAATAATGAACTGTGAGGAGGTGTGGGTTCTACCACATTACCAGCCGAGAACGTTATGTCCAATAGATTTTTTTGGACAATCTACATTCACATGTTAAAATTCGTGGGAATCTGTTTAGCAAACCCCAGAAGGGATGTAACGAAAACATTTCACAACGTAAAATTCGACAAATTTTAATTTCATTAATTGCATTTACAAGAACTTGAAAAACTCATTTCATCACTAACAAGAGCAAGTAATCCAACATTTATTTGATTTTATATGCATTTCTTTTTGTTAAATTATATATAGTTATTAACGTTAAATATTTATTTTTACATAAATATTTGTATTGACGATGGACTTTCATCGTAAGAAATACAGATTGCAGCTACCGATTTACATTCATGGTTTTCAAAACCGATATTTTGTGGTCTCTTGCACGTTAAGTACAACATAAACAAAATTAAATCGCTACTGCTATGCAACTGTCGAAAAATTACATACGTTTGGCCCATCATTTAATTTAAGTATTATGTATTCTTTAGTTTATTTTATACATTTTGTCTTACAAATTGACATTAAAATCAAACGTTGTCAACAACACTTAACACATGAGGTATTTGTATTCCAAAATAAATGCACTATTGTAAGGTTTAGGGAGAAAACATTGTTCATGTATTCTATAATTAATGTAATGTAATATTTTTTGACCAGAAGAAAGCAAAAATAATCACGGAAAGCAGTGGAACATGATCCATTATTTCACGATGTACCGTCACGACTAGTATCAAATTTCCAGAAACGTCTCCAGAGGTTTGGGAACAATTATTGTCCTCAATCGTTCCGGTGACGTCAGTCATATAAAAGGTTATACTCGTCTGCATGTAACAAGTGCAAGTTCTCCAATAGTAACAGATTCAAGTCCTGGAAACGCGAGCATCGCTTTTTGGAATCATTTCAAAACCAATCCCCCAGTTTTCGTCAACTGTCGACGTGCAGCTCTGTGTTGTAGCTGTTCGCGGGCTTCTGCGGAAACCATAAAAATATGAACTATTATAACTGAATACACAAATTACGGTTATGGATTTGCCAACTATGCTCAAAGCATGTATATCCTGGTAAGAGTAGTCCTAACATTATTATTTTAAACCAAGCCGCCTAAAATTGAACAGCGAAATAGAAAGATTACAATTTTAAACGTGACTATAAATGTAAAAAAGAATCCTTTATCTATTACTAATAGGTTGGTAAAATATATACAATTCAGCTGATACACCTATCATTCTCTTCCTTACAATTGCCGAGGTAATTAAAACCTTTTTTTTCTCACATCTGTTTACGTCCATATAAAACGCACCTCTCGTTTGCGTGTAACCGGCGCAAGCCTCCAATGTGTATCAGTCGCCAAGCGTCCTTTCAGCGAGAGTATCATTTGTCGGAATCGCTTGGGCACCTGTCCCGCCCTGTCTCGTCGGCGGTCGGCGCGCGGCGCGGCGCGCGGCTGCTGTCCGACGGCAGTCGCGTGGCCGTGCCTGTTCACGCGGGCAGCGGATGACCGCATCGACAGCGATCCGAGCTCTCGGCCTCACATCGAACGACAGAGAGAGAGAGAGAAAGAGGGGGGCAGCGATGGCGGTAACCGAGTTACGGTGACGGAAAAAATCTTCCCGGGCATTTACGCCGGATTGGCCGGCTAATAATCCCCAAATGGACGCCGCGGGTCGGCGCGCCCTGTGTGTGTGCGTGTGCAAGAGGGAGAGAGACGGAGAGAAAGGGAGAGTTAGAGCGTGCGGGAGCCACGCATGTGCATATTACTCCACCAAAGTTCTGATGTCTCCTGTGGGGAGAGCGTTAACGTGGTGTGAACTGCAACGAGCAGAGAAGAGAATGGTACGGCCCAGCATGTTGCATTAACATTAGATATCTATTATACATTTTGTGTTGTAAATATTCATTAAAGTTCTGCTTCAAAGCGATGGATGTGTCAAAATCATAAAATCATAATACTGCTTGATACGGTAATGACGGTATACCTGCTCGTTTGTTGCATCATTGAAAACGTTTACTTAAATTTTTTCGGTTGGAAAAACGTGCTAACTCCCAAAAAAGTAAGATAACTAAATGAAGCTTGTGAAATGTTAAAACATATAGTTGCAATTAATATAGAAATATTTGCCTGCTACAAGTGAATGAGACTTGTATTTGCAAATAGAACTGACGATTCCTTAAAAAAGATCAAGAAAATATTATATTATTTCATAAGGCTTATACATTAATTAAAAAGAAACCATTCTACAAGCTTATAATATTCTATAAGCTATTAGAAAACAAAAGCTTTTATTATTATTTTTTCTCGCAAAGTGGCATCTCAGGGTTGTATCTTGCAATTCATTTTGTTTGGAACTACAACTCCTATCCTTTTATGGGGAAAAACCAATGAAATGAAATGCAGTTAAATATTGCTGCTTCAGGGTTGAAGTGTCCAATTAAACTGATGAAACATATTGAGAGAGAATTCACTAAGCTTACTTGTAATTTACTTAAGCTGAAATGTTAAAAATAGAGTGTGGTTGATATGCCCTCCACTAATGGAATACAGTTTGGCTTGTACCATATCATTGCTAACGGTGAAATTTCTTACTGCCAAGTAAAGAGAAATAGTAGTTTAGTATACAAGTCGATAAAGTGGATTATTTATCGTTGTGGGTAACATTTTATAACATACTAGCAGAACCCGGCAGAGGTTGTTGTGCCCTTTATTTCCCTCTTTCTCCTTCCCTCTCCCTTTCTCTCACCATACTAGCTTGTAACTCCTTATCTCTCACCGTCTCCCTCTCTCACTCCGTCTTCCTCTCTCTCCGTCTCAGTCTGACTCTGTCTCTGTGTGTCTCTCTTTGCCTTTCTCTGTCTCTGCCTATCTCTGTTCCTCTCCCTGCTTGTCACCGGCTCTCTGCCCGTGTCCCTCCTTTTCTCCGTCTTACCGTATCTCTCCGCATCTCTCTGTGACTGTGTCTCTCAGTGTTACACGGCACATGCCCTGCGTCACACAGCAATGCCTACCAACAATGAAGCCCAGGTGAAGCGCAGCTTAAATCGAAATTGAATCAAAATGGATCGCAATTTTGTTCTGCAGCGCCATTTAGTGAAGTTACAACAAAATTAACAGCATATAAATATTCTGGGTGAAAAAAATGTAGATGTGCCAACTTCCATGGACCGTCTTTGATTTCGTGTATGAAATAACTGTATGAAAGCTCCTCGACTGTCACATTACACTTCACCATCGCTTGTCAGCCTGCATCCCGGCCGTCAGCCGCCGCCACTCGAAGTCTCCACGCTTCGCGCGGAAGAGCTGCTCCTGCGGCCACAGGAGACGCCCCCCGTGTGCACGCCACCGCTCTCCCCCCCCCCCACGCGCGTGCGTCGCGCTTCGCAACTGTCCACGTCCGCTCTTTGATGGCCGCGGCTGCCCCTCCCCTCGGCGCATGCATGCGTGCACTGGCGCGGGGGCGGACAGACAGGGCGTGGGCGGCGTGGGCGGCGGTTGGCGCGCGCAGTGCGGGCATGCGTGAAAACTGGCCCGGCCGCCCCTCGACAGCGAATGGGGTTACGCCGCTTTTATTTGCGTTCGAAATGATTTGTGCGCCGCTGTTTAGTCCGCCGAACTAACGTTATTGGGGAGCGCCGTTCGAGTAGTTGCACCGGGCCCGGATTAAGAGGCCGCCGCTGTCCGTCGAAGGGTCGTCACCGCAGATGCGACCTGACATGAAATTATCCGATCTTTGAACGGCAAAAATGGAAGCTTAAATGCATGGAATTCCTGCTGCTCTTTAATGTATATCCATAATGCTACAACATAGTGATTCCCCTGATTTTTTCAGTTGAAAATACTCATAATCTTTTGCAATGGTATGTGGTTCTGTCGTGTTCTCTACTATAATCTTGAAAAAAGGGTGTGTTTATCTTTGGGGGAAAAATCAGAACTCGAAAGAAGTTTTGTGAAAAGGACATTGAGCAGATAGGGTACATACCTGATGAGGTTTAACTTTTCTAAGCGTTTCGACAACTTAGGTCAAACGTAAATGAGAAGAATACGTGTTAGACAAGTCATTATGGCGTGTTCACTGAAAGAATAATTTACTCCAGCTTATGAAGATTTTCCCCTCGATGCTGTAAAATAGCAGAGATATTGCTATTGCTCTTGTTGGTTAAAAAACTTGATAAGCCGGAAGATTGAGGATAGTGACAGAGTTGTTGTCTCTGTAATGACTCTAACCGAGAGGACCTAGGGTTTGAGACCCGACAGTGGCAGTATTTTCGACGAAAGCTATAGTCATATCGAATTCAACTAATGTCTGGAGGCGAATTCTAGCGCTCTCATTAGAGTTTGCCGTTGTTTCTCCGATAAATACCAGGCAAATGCCAGAGACACCCTAAACGGCCATCGATCACGCGCGATCTTTGTTTCCTCTTCTATTCTCCTCCCTTACACACACGCACACACACACAGACACACACACACACTCTTAGACTTTCATGCAGTACATTGGCACACAATTTGTGAGGTCATGTCGGGGAGAACTGTTGGGAGGTTTAAGCTTGTCCCGTCAGCGGCCCGCGGACGAAAATACTTAGAGGCAAAAATCCCCCGCAAACCGACATAATTATAGCTCGACGCCGTAACTCAATCTCAACCGTAGCCCCCATCTGGGGAGGTGCAGCTTCTTCCGTTATGAAACCCTTACAAACCTTTCAAAATAAAATGCTTCCTACGATCTCCAATGGCTCGTTGTATATAACCAATAGACAAACTAGATAAAGAACTAAACATAGAAAGAATTGCAAACTACATTTCCTTACTGTCGTACAAATTCTTTTCTAAACTCCAAACTCCTCCTTTCATCAGCCACTTTAACCTCAAAAAAACCAATGTTGCTTCTATAAAAATGAAAATACCCACTCCCAAAAAATTGTACCGTCCCCATAAGCAAGAGAGAATTTGTTGTGCCACTCTCTCTCTCTCTCTCTCTCTCTCTCTCTCTCTCTCTATATATATATATATATATATATATATATATATATATATATATATATTGTTTACTTTCAATAACATTCAATTTCACAAAATTAACAAAACATTATAGAGATACCAATGGAGATCACCTCGTTCAGAATAGAGGTATGATAGTGCGCTCATTTATAGTTGTAACTTCGACCACAATTGATTTTAATTCAAGCTAATAGTCACATCTATAGTGGTAATTCCACTGATCTGGTAAAAATAAATTTAAAAAAGAAAATGTTGAGATCAGTCACTTGTTAAAAACAAAATCAAAAAGTTGATTTGATTACCAGAGGCGAAAATAAGCATTTTCACGTCGTAGTTGCAATAGAAAATGACTGGAATATCATCTGAGAACTAAATAATTTTAAGCAATTAATTTTATGTTAAAATAAAATACCAACTATTTCACATGTTTACATTAAAATTAAATAACGGAACCAGTTTCTCGGTTTATAGGTAAATCAAAACATATGATCATATACAAAAAAATTCAAACCAATTTTATTTCAATCAACTGTCCTTACGTTACAGCAAAAAATTAGCACACATTTTTAGCCTGACAAAGCACCCGATAGCAAGTAATTGAGTCTAAAATAACTGAAATTGAGTGGAGATGCACTTGGCAATTCTGTGTCACGTTTCAGGCGCACCGCTGTGAATTCCTGTTTAATTACAAATCAAGCAGCACTTCGAGTCGAAGAAGCAAATCCGGGGAAGCGTGGCTTTCCTAATATGTAAAGTATTCCACTCGGCAAGTTGTTTCCAAGCGGGAGCGAGAGAAATGGGACAACAAGAAGGAGGAAACGCAGATCGGAGGAGAGAAATGGGGAGAAACGCGACGCTAGGGAAGGCAAGAATACCTTTCTCCCTTTGACTGCGAAAACGCTTACGTCACTTATAATCAGTTAACTGTAATTTGCGCACGCAATAAAGCGAACGCAGGGTCGGGGACGGGACGGAAGCGAGCTCATGGCTCACTTCTTCAGATCGTTCCCCCTTCCACGCCGCCTATCTCGCCTGGCTTCTCGCGGCCCGGCCCAGCCCCCGCCTCCTGGCGCAAAAACACTCTCTAGGCCCCCTGTCACGTTCCTCACATGGTTCGCTGACGAACGCGAGCCGCGCGCGCGGGGCGTGGAGCAAAGTGACGTGGGAGGGGTGGCAAGGGGGTTCGCCTGCGGTATGACAGATGTCGCCCTCGTCGTATTCCAAGAATTCGTCGTTCATTAGGCGGGGAAAGTCGCTCCCCTAAGTAGTGTTATTGCGAGAAGGCGAGGCGTTCTGCGAGGGCTGCAAGGGCGGGATCGGGGCGCTAGAAATCTAATAAACTGCGTCCTGGAGCTCAGTCGTGAAGCAGAGGCTCATCTAACGGAAAATCTGTAGCTAACTAAATGGCTATCTTACAGTCGGCTCAAATTAGTTTCTGTTCCTTTCTAAAATGCTCGACACAAAAACGTGGTTGTATGAATGTTTGCGCTAACAAGAAATGTTTGTTGTTTCTTACTGTTGTAATAATTTTAAAAATATTTTTTGTTTTAACTGAGATGGAAGACAATCACGATTTTTCCTTAAGTTGCAAAATGTTGTATAATTTAATCAGGTTAAAAATATTTGTATTAATGAAGATACGTTTGAATATAAAATTTATTAAATTGATTAAATATAGGCAAATACTTCAAAGGTTATTGAGGAATTTTTACAGCAGATAATAAATAGCAACGTTATAAAAAAAGATTATCTTGTTATACATACATCATGCTTAAATTGTACATACAGATTTGTGAAAAATGTGTTTCAATTACCTTGTCTATTCTTAGAAAAAAATAATTTCTGGATTTTGCATTTGTGCAAGGCAGACGGTAAGAAATGCGCAATTTGAGAATATTTCGATATAAAGTATAAGAAAATGTTGTTGATTTAAATAAGTGATTGCCTTAGATTTAAGTAATAATTTAAAAAATAAAGAATCTAAGTAAAGGACGAAATTAATTAAAAAATTATGATGAAACTATTTCTAACATTAGTCATAATATGGTTAATTTAATAACATTAACCGATAAAGAAACGTGAAAAAAAGTTAGATTGAGAGACAAAATTAAACATATATTACTCTTAATCAATTTATTTCACTATTTAACAGAAGTCGCTTTTCAACTGATGAAACAAAATTAAAGTAATCCATGATACAATATGTATTTAGCATTATTGAAACTTATTTTTCTGAGTTTGAATAATATTTATATCAAATGAAAATATTGCTGTGACAATTCATTAACACATAATTAGGTGTTAAACATTCTGAAAACCCAAATTATGTTTACGAGGGGCCTAATAATGCACACCTGAATCATAAATTTATGCTACGTGTAAACCGCTAACAGTAATTTTTTAATTTTTAAAAGTTACTCTTGAAACTTCATCTCACCCGAAAGTAGAAAAATGTTATCTTATTCTTACAGTCAGGAAAGTTATATAAAAACCGGAACTTCTCTCAGGAACAAGTTGAGAATCAGCCATTAAACGACCTCCTCCGGCACTGTCCTTCACATCCTGCCTTATGATTCCCGGTCAATTAGCATAGACTTACGCTCCAAGATAATTACACCGGATTCATTATCTACAGTCAATCAAACCAACTTCCTGCCGGGCCCAAGAACAAATTTTTCTTTTCTCCCACCCCTGAGAAACTACGCGAAGCGTTACAAGATGGAAAAGAAATTCTTTGCTCTTTCAAAATTCCTTACATTCTTCTGGCAGAGACGTTGCTGGCAGTTTTAGCTGCTGTAAAACATAATTATGACGTGAATTACAAAATGTAATTAAAATGTGCTTCTTTTTGCCTCCACTCAGCCCGCAAGCAGTCTGTAGGCGGTTATCTCTTCGCTAACGAGAAAGATTTTCTGGCTCCCAAAAATAAACAAGACAGCGAATGTGGATGCTTCGAGTGAAACTTTAAAGGCGCGGCGGATATGTAAGTTTACTTAATTAAAGTTTTAAGTTACGTTAAGTAAATACGTGAAATAACCGACTGCAGATTCATTCCTATTCCTCCTTCCACGAGTTTCGAGAAATTGAATCCCAAAGGGGAATCCCAGACGATCTCAATATAATTTCTGCTTATCGATTTGCAGATGTTAATTAAAACTTGTAACAAGGACTTTTCGAGACCATTGCGACGTATATTTATGCTCCCACCATATCCAACAACTTCCATAGGCTGAGAGTGAGTTTTGTGTTAGGTACTCAATGAACGTAAGCAACGCCAAAGCGACGAAGAATCAAACTCGTTCAAAGTGCTAGTTCCAATTAGAAGAGATTTCTAAAAGAAATAAAAGAAAGTAGCGATAACCAACATAAATTAATTCGCTCTAAACGTTTTCACAAACATTATTGAAGTACCTACGTTCTTTAGATTTTTTGTCCAGATGGTCTATTCCATATTTTAAATTATTTTTTCTCGAATAGTGTAGAAGTGAAGCTATTATAAAAACTCATTTCAATAATGATAATGATAATAATAATAGTAACAAAATAATAATATTTAAATTGGAGGTTACTCCTAAATGTTACCTTCTTTCACCCAATTCAAAACTATATAACTCAATCACAGTGTGCACAAAAATACATTTTCTTCCTTCGGCGAACTTCAGCGCACTTTTTGTGGGCCTCCTGATGACGTATCAAAAATTGTATCATATCTTCTGCTGATATTGTGTCACAAACGCTACAGTGCCAGTCTTCATCTCGTTTCGTGTTCATTTTCTTTCTTAATAGTGTGTCCTTAATTTTGTAAGTCCAGGAGCCCTTGCTTTATTTTTCTTAGGTTTTTCTTCTCTTTATTTTTTTATTTCCTTAGCCAAAATAAAGTCTGCTCTGTAGTGGCTGCTGGATAATATGACGGATTTTGTGCTCCTTTTGTATTTATCTTAACGATTTTCGGGATTAGAGGTAGTTTTTCAATAGAAGCTGACAGGTTTAGATTTTGAGATGTGCTTGCAACTGGTAGGGGTGTGTTTTCTGTTGCGTTAGATGGTCGATTTTAGAGTTGTAGAAGATGTTGCAATTGCTGCTTCGTTGTCAGATGGTACAGCTGCTGATGGAGCTGGTTCATTTTCAGACATGTCGATTACAAATAGGAAAATTGTTAGAGGCTGCAAAGAAAGATTCATGAAATCTATCATTCCTATCAACGAGCTATATCCCAGAGGTTTTAATTCCTTTCATAGCATTGGATATCGTCGCTTTTGAATGCGCTTCAATAAGAGTGCTGATATTTGAAAATCAGTAACACCAACACCATTTGCCCCTTTAACTTCCCGTTCAGCAACATAATATTTGATTGGCGTCATAAGTGTGATAAAATCAAAGAGAACGCAAAACATTTAATTCATAACCTAATCAAAAATGCCTACTCAATAACAATATACTGAAATATCGTTTGTACTATAGGCAATTTCACTCAATAATTCACAAACATTTGCTGGTCTAGCATCTGGTAACGACCGTGCACGGTGCAGAGAGAAGTGTAAATTTGTCAGTTCAGAGTATTTCAAATGCACTAAGGATTGTATGTTATTGATTTCAGAAAGTGTATTTGGAAGTGGTTTCACATTTTTGTTTGATTTGAAGATGTTATATGATTATTTTTTCAGTGTTTGTAAGATATACATAATTGTTTTAAGAATATACGCACAGATTTTACCTAATTTCTATCTTTGGTACACTTTCTCCGAAAGATCCTGCTCCCTGTGATCACAAAGCTTATTACGAGCATTCATTCTGCCTTCTCTCGTAGGTGCCGAGGTGACAGTATAGGGCTTAGCTGCTGTGTTCAAAATATTATAATATATATATATTATATATATATATATATATTATAATATATTTATAGTATATATACGTTAGAACCTAAAGCTTTAAATTTTATTACAACGTGCAATAACTGAAAATGGCCCACTGACTTTAACAAACTCAACGAAACAGCACGATTTCTGACGGGGAGGCGTGTAATGTAATGGACACATATGTGTCGCTCGATAGGAGCATTCTACATTAGGTTCTAATATAGCGTGGTTCAATCTTGGAAACTTTCTCCCTCATAAAGAATGTCTACATTAATGATTAAAAAACCCTGGACGAGTGTTTGTTCTTGAAACAAAATTTTTTGCTAGGCGAAACCCGTTCTTCGATAACCTAATTATATGCTGCATTTAGATAGTTAAAAAAAGGTTGTATCTTTTTTCAGAATACTATAAAAGTAGACTAGTATATCTTAAATTAATCATTCCATTAATAAAACCGATTTGTATCTATGTTTTCTTTGTTACAGTGTTTCGTATTCAGTATTTGTTTACCATATATATGAATCTGTTTAATGAAATATAAAATACAAAGGCCAATAGGTCAATGTCATTAACTTGTATACAGATAGAATAAATAAAATAATACACTAATTTAATCTTAATTCAAGTACTTAAGCTCTAAAATATTTAAAAAATTGAAATTAATAAATAACAGTGCATGCAGTAAATGATACGAAGTATACCGTATACGTATACGAAGTATACTTTTAGCCTTTGAACTTACATTCCGTTAACCGACGTTTTCGTAAATAAGAATTATAAATTGTCACAATCTAATTTGTTTAACTTCGATTCGGAGTCTGAAAATGTACATCAATTTTGCTGAATATATGTTTACTGTTATGGAGTGAGAATAGAGTTTCATAATACACATGTTTGAAAATAGATATAATGAAATATTTTACCTTCGCCTTTGGCACTTGCGCATTTTAAGCTTCTAAATCCCTTGGGCAACTGTGATGCACCGCAAATGTACAGCTATCACGGCCCATGACAATATTTTATCTCTTATAAAAGACCGGTTTTCACATCGCACTGCCAATGGTATAATTAAATATCATACATTCATTCAGTAGATTGAAAATAATGAACAGTGTTTAAAAAGATTCTGCAGAAACAAATAAACGTTGTGCATTCACTGTGAAATATATTGTAAAGAGAGAAACAGCACGAAGAGAAATTCAAGTTACCACAATTCACGCCATTTTCAAGTTACCACGGACTATAAATGTTTTCCAGCAAGTTGTTTCAAAAGTAAAAGAGATAAAGATGTGTAGTGAAAACATGAATCTATCTACATTTGAACGACGATTTTTCCATTCTCAACTTTACCGTACTCGAAACTCAATGCAACCACAAACTGAGAAATGTTCGCAGACAAACGGCCTGGCTCGTGGTTGGCAACGGAGACTAAAGGGAATAAACAAAAAAGACGGGAGAGGGAAACAAAATTCCGCGTATTATATGTATGCTTCAATACAGGCAATGTGGCAGTGCCAGATCGAACACTCTCCAGTATTCATTCAGCCACTATATACGACGAGGCTATTCTTTTAAGTACATTAAACCGTAAAAAAATTATTACCCATAAATAATTTGACAGATACCCCATCCACGTCGGATGGGCCTGCCCGACTGTGCTGCAGGCGGGAATGTGTGCCCGAACGCGCCCCACCCCCGGTTTCGCTCCAACCCCTGCTGCGCTCCCCACCCCTCGCGTGGCCCCGCCCCCACCCACGCCTTTGCTCCGCGCCTCTCTCAGTTCCCAATTCGCCCGCCTCCCGGGGCTCCGAGCTGCCCCGGATTAATATTTCACAGTTAGTGCCATTTCATTATCGCAGACGTACTCTGTATGCTCGTCTTTTGCTGTGTTTCCCGACTCTACCCTCTTTCTCTGACCGTGCTCTGAAGTACCGGTTACCCAGTTGACACTTTTATGCCGGAGGCCAGATTTATTCATTACAAAGCGATTGTGTCATTTTGATCTTGTTACAAAGAAACTCAAGTAAATGAGTGAAATTATACATTTTTGGGCACACTTGATATTTAAACTTCTATTTTAACTTTTGTGTTTCTTCGCTGAAAGTTCTATATCATGATAAAAGCATGCCACACTGTTTTTATTCTCTCTATAGAACATTCTAAATTACAGAAAATAACAGATACTAGTCACTGCTTTTTGCGCAGTTTTATAATTAGAAACTCCTAATAGACAAATGAGTAAGTGAAAGATGAATAAGAAGTGTTTCAAAATATCGTTGCATGTGATTGATCCCTTAGATTAATCGTAAGTAGATCGTTTAGATAAATGATTGGTTTAGATGATAAAGACCTCATTACTCGTAAGATTTTGTATTATTCAATGACAAAATTATTTTCTGACGTATTTTGTCTGTGCCTATATTGACAGTTTTGAGTGTGCAGTACATTTAACACCGTCGTTCTGGTTACCTGCTTCAGGTTATTGCGATCCCCATCTGGCTGTTTCTAGAAGACATAGACATGACACGAATTTATTCAATCATCTTTTAATCATTAACCATCTGCCGTGTATTGACTAACATCATCATCATCGTAACACTGTGATCAGAGTTAATAAAAAACTTCACAAAGTAGTATGTCGGCTAATAATTAATTCTATAATAATCTCCTAATGACACAGTTTGTTTCTAAGTTACAAATCAACTTTGCTTCATTAAGAGAATTCATAGAATTAATGCTAATTAGAATAAGGTAGCGCATGAAAAAGCAGACAAAACAACAATTACTCTCGTGAGGTATAACATAGATGTGTCACCATATCTTTATATAAAATCACTTTTGAACACTTTGAACAAGCATAATTTTGTTTTTTTCTCTGATTTTACTTTCAATCAATGAAAGTTTTAAAATTTAGTCGGAATAAGAATGAAGAAGGAAGCAAATGATTTCCTTATTGTCCAAAAACAAAATTATTACAAAAAAATGAAGACTGAACTCAATTCGTACCAACTTTGATTAAATCATGCGCATCCCAACCCTTGCCTATCCAATCATAAAATATGTTCTTATTAGAAACAAAAACTCCATTTTGCCACCGCCATTAATTTCTTGCTGAGACAAAAACAGCAAGATATCTAGCGAGAACGTTTCGAGGGTTGAAACCAATCAGAGCTCTCTTGCATTAAATCTTGCATAATATCGCAACTCCCACCTCCCCAATCGCATCATCCCCGCCGGGCGCCTTGCCACCCACGCGTGGCCTGCAGCTGAGGGGGCGGGTCTAATTGCAACCCTCCGCCACGCACCGCCAGCGATGCCCACCCCCTCCTTCCACCC
>BOPP01000064.1:853592-897076 GCA_017312745.1 Gryllus bimaculatus
ACCCGCCCCCTCCCCCCCCCCACCCACTCCCGCCTCTTGCACCGCCCATTATGGCGATCCATACAACCCCGCGCAAAAAAGCAAACATACTCATCTCGATTCTCCAATCCTATTCCATAATTATATCATCCTCCAAATACAAACCGACCCCACTCTCCTCCCACCCCCCCCCGCCCCTCGCCATCGCCGCAGCCGATTTCCACACCACACCCCCGCCCCAAAAACTACCCTACCACCCGTTAATCATCGTCAACTGATACCCCTTCCCCCCACAACCTTAGCCCTCCTCTCATCATTCCCATCGCACCAACCTGAATTTTTTTAATGACGAATTCCCTTTAGCAATATTACTAACAACTACTCCAAAGATAAAATATCTTATAATCTTTTTTATTTATTTTCTTTTCATAAACTATGCAATCATGTTTAACCACTTAATACAAGTCAAAAATAGAATTTTTACCACATGAAATCAACTTCCAAGCCCCTCAACACATGCTTATTTATCCTAACAATAACTACCCCAATATCGAAATACCGTTTAATCCCAACACCAACTTTCCATTATTTCATCATTTTGTTCCATACCACCAGATCTACCTAATTATACACCATAAAATTATAACTAACAAAAAAAATAAGGCAGCTACCCAACATAAAATTATTAGCGACCAAGCCCGTACTCTAAGTATTAATTTCATTTTTCATTCTCAATTCTATTGCTTTTGTTGTACCCCCAAGTACCTATCAAATTCATATCACCCAACCATTCTCCAAAATACCATCTTAACTCCAATCATCCACCATCTTTCATCACAGAACATCAATACCAACACTTTTATCATCCCTAAAAATAACCCATAGAACAAAATTTATCAACTTTTCAATACCACTCAATTTCTTAAAAATTCCAAATACGACATAATACTAAAACATAAAAAATATTCACCTAAATAATACATACTATACCAAAAACGAATCATATATTGTTACAAAAAATACGATTCGGCAACCACCCCATGTAAGCATCCTGCAATATATTATACAAATAATATATCAACCTTCTTCAACATAACTTAAAAATATAATTAAATAAGAACCTCTTAAACACACTAATAAAACTACTTGAAAATAAAAAAAAAAAAAAAAAAAAAAAAAAAAAAAAAAAAAAAAAAAAAAAAAAAAAAAAAAAAAAAAAAAAAAATAAAATATTCACTCATAAACCCATTAATTATACAACAATACATAACCTAACAAAAATACAACAAAATGTATGAATAAATGTATTAATATCACTAGTTTCCATTTCAAATTTCCTTTAAATTTAGATTTATCCTCCACATGATAAAATCTCCTTATTAAACAAATAGGCACATATCACATATTCGTTCAGATAAAGTTCACGACAATGACAGATTTCAAATCCCTACTCCAAGAAACACACGCTGATCAAAGCAAAAACACTGGCTACCTCACCATGTACCACAAATTTTTTAACTTACCCCTAAAAAACGCGTATATTTTCCCTTTAGTCTTATATTCTTTTTTAAATACTCTCAAGGCATTCAAATCGTTTCTTATTGAAATATTTATACGAAAAATATTAAACTCTATGAAAAAAATTATTTAATTTCATTTTAAAACCCTCAAATCACATACGTTCATAATAAATATAAAATCTATCTATAATACAATAAATATTTTAATAATATTTATTTTTATAATAACAAATACATCTACCATTTAAAAGAAAAACCAATATATAAAATCTTATAAAATTTAATAAACTAATGATTTTATAATCAAATAATTATCCCAATAATTTCTTCAAAATACTCAAATCTATCTAATCTTAATTTCTTAGTAAAAATATAACTTATTATTCAAATAATATTTAATACTATTTTAAATCATGTAATCAATTCATGAATTTCTACAACATAGTATAAAATAAGAACAAAACAAAAAACCTTTTAATATTACACCTCCCAAGCTATGATCGATAACTTTTTACTTATTCACTTCCTTTAGATCATTCACTCTCAAGGTATTCCATAAATATGTCAATAAAAACTCATCTTTCAACTCGTACCGAATCCTAAACCACAAATGCATACAAAGTAATACGCCTCACAAAAATAAAACTGACTTCCCAAAGCATCCCCAATCTCTTATCCACCAAATGCAACAAATACGAAACATTCAAAACACTCTCTTTTCCAACCATACACAATAATCTCAACTTTATTCTACAAACAAAACGCCCCTTTTTAACACAGTGTTTACATCTAAATAAATCTAATGCACCACATGGCTCTACCTCAACAACAAACACTATTCCTTCCTCTCACCTCAAAAAACTATTTAATCACGACTATACTGGAACTCTTATCAAACATGACACATAATTAATAAAGAAAGTTCTTCACCACAAAATTTGCAATCATTTAATCAATCTTATATTTTTTTTATACTAGTCCTCAACATTTTGAATTACTCCTCACCCCAAAATATTCAAATCCTATTTAAATTACAATCATAAATTTAAAAAAAAATACTACTATTAAATATGCATAATTAATTACTTAAATTTTAATTTTTAAAAATCTCTATTAAAAACAACGAATCAAAAACGAAATACTCTACTTTAAAACAATAGTCAAAAATTTAAAAACCGACCACAATATAATTATTTTAAAACTTTAACTTTCAAATATCCAAAAAAATTCATCTACAATATTTACCAGCAAATTGCATGGGTTGAATATATTATCATGAAATCAATAAAATTTTTTAAAAAACCATTATTATCCTACTTATCACACCATCCATCTCTATCACAAATAAATCAAACCTAAAATGAATTTAATGTTCAAAAAATCTTACAATCTTCGATTAACATAATCATTCACATTCATTACTCAAATATCAGCCCGACCGAATTAATATTTTTAAATTAAATAAAGATTAATCACTCTTTTCTCGTATAAAACATTATTTGACAATATAATCATAATAAAATATATATATTCAATTAACCTATACAAGTCGAAACCAACAAATTTAACTCCAAATATTATAACACCATCAACGAGAACCTACCACGAAATCAACGCTTCAAATAATACATTAAAAAAAAAATACAAAAATAATTTTTTAATTTCATAATATAATATAAAAATGACTAATCAAATTCAAATAAATAACTCTATATGTAAATCTAAATCTTTTCTAAAATAATAATCTAAAAAAATATAAGATTTCAATCACAATTAGCTCTTAAAACTAAATATTAAAATCAACAATCAAGTAAAACCACATTCCATACTATAACAAACCACTATTCACTATATCTAACTCATTTTGTATTCAATTTCTTATAAATTATAAAACTAAAATACATTCAAAAAAAACAATTCTCTTAAAATCCTACAACACAAACATTTAATCTCAATCAACCAATAACTCTTTTTAAACAAATATGCTAATCAGAATTTTCCCAACAAACCTCAATATAACCTCATTAATCTCACCCACAGCTCTTTTATTCCACCCCCGCGCTCTTGCAAACACCCCTTCCCCAACACCTCCCTCCCCCCCCCTCCCCCCAACCACCTCCCCTCATCCTCGCCCGCCAAAATTCACGCCGCCCCACCTCCCAACCCCCACTCCAACAAAATCCCCCACCTATCATCCCCCAATCCACTGTTCTTTTCCCATTAGTACTTTCATCCCTCCAATCAACGGCAACTTTTACAACACCTGCTTCCTCCACTTCCTGCGATACTCGGCAAACGATACAGTCACGAACCGAACTATCAAAAAATACATGCTATGCAGAAATACGCATAAGAAATCGTAAATCCAAATATTTGTCTCGACACAAAATCACAAAGACTCACTAAAAATCGTTAGTACACATCCAGAGTAATACAAATTAATGTAATCGATTAAGTTTCATTTCTATTATACCCTAATATTAATGAAATAAAAATCTTTAATCTTTATCATAGTACACCTTTGTAGTCGTAGTGAATAAAACACAAACTTACTGAACACACACTAAGAACATCAAGAAGTGCCGTCCAATATATATTGATTTGATATACACATTCCATAAAACTGACAATACTTTCCAAACTCACCGTAAAAAGAGAAATTTATAAAAATAACCTCGCGTCACATACCCACGCCTATAATTACCAAACCATCGACCAACTCATATTCGATCCCAGAAATTTCGTTCCACATCTTCCATACATCACGGTTCAAAATTGACAAATACTTAAATTAAATAGTTTCAATATTTTTAATTACGTCAATGTAGCTACAAAATATGACAAAACATCTTTGGTATCAACGTTTACCTCATAAATACTATAACATAACACACAAATCACTAAATTAGCTATACATTATTCATCAAAAAACTTCACCAAGTTTGCAACCATTTTTAATAATAATGTTTTTAATGAATCAAAATAAAATTTAAATATCCAATGTCATACCAATACTTATAATTAAAGAAACCATTGGTATTCCCAATTTTCATGAACATAACCAATATCGTATCTACGACATCCACTTAGAGATCACCTACTTTACTGATTTCTATCCAAATAACCCTCAAATCAAACACAAAAAGCGGTCGTCATTATCTAAAACCAACAAAAAAGACAACCCACACCGTATCCCGCCAACCAACCGACAAGACTCAACAACCCCGTTCCGTCACGCAAGCCATTTCCACCTCCCACATCTACACAAAATGTCACTACAAACGATTGGTAAAAACACCCCCCAACTCCTTCACGAGAATTCCGCCCCCTGATAATCATTAGAATAAGCATAATCACATCATCCACCGCTATTCCAAACAGCGTCCAATTTGATGCCGCCGTTGAACCTTAAGCACATCTCATGAAAGGCTGACTCATGCACGAAGACCAATGCCGCCACATCCGCCATTCCCCAAAAAATAGGCCTATTCTTATGCCCAAACCAATATTATGAATCGAAATAACAACCATTAAATAGTAAATAGCAATTCTAATACTTCACCCAATAATCCCACAACATAAAACCTAAAATGTTTCAATCTTATTCCAACTACTAGAACATAAATACATATCACCACTATATATTTCTTTTCTCCTTAAATTACAACTTTCCTAAATAAAACAATCGGAAATATAGTCTTACACTACCACAATCCTAATAAATACCTAAAATAAACAATTAAATAACAGCAGGTATTCACCCATCAAACAGTAAGGCAATTTAAATGTGAAAAAAACAATACACATCTCTTCACTCCGCTATCCTGCCAATTGACTCTTATATCCAATAACAATTCAATACACCCATCAGCCCAAACATAAAAAATAGTATTTATCACACTTCCAACAACCTCCTCTCTTCCTTCCTGAAAACCCCACGGTCCTGCTTTCTAAGTGACACCACATTCTAGCAACAATTCTGTAAAATCTTCTCAACTTCATTAAATATCAATTCATTCTCCATCACAAACATAGATTTATACATTCAAAAGAATAGCAAGTATCATTTCTATCTATAACCCGATACTCTAATAAAAAGATCCAACAAACTACTCCCCAATCAATTTTTAATAAACACTTATTCACAACTCAATTTCCTTTACCCTTGCTCCCAAACTACCAACATCATAGTTAAGAAACACACTACTTTTTCTTACATTTGATACCCAAAATCCCCTGACACTTAAACTAAATACCTCTCTCTAATTTAACTCATGTCATTCACCAATACATTTTAACGCCCACTCACATCTTCAAGAACCCCCGTCACCCAACATCCACAAAACAATCTACCTCATCTTAATTTTCACGCATAATTTCTCAATTCTAAATATTCTAAATAAACCTATATTAAAAATATAAATCAGAAACTACAATAAAAATCACCAAAACATTACACATACACAACACAATAACCAAACATGCAAAAATTACCTATCTCCCGTTCCCAAACTACATCTAACAATAACTTCACACACCTTAAATCCGAAATCCATTATAATCATAAAATACTCAAACCTTACTACTATACAATTCCTAAAAAAAACAATTCTGAAAACAAAATATTTCCCCAAACAACGTCGTAAAACTATATATGTAACTCCAACAACATAACTTTCCCAAAATACGAAAATATTCATTATTACATCCCCTCCCCCTGATAATAGTTCATAAACAGAAATAAATTGCTTCCAAAAAAGAAAATAACTTCCAAAAAGGTCAATGAACTTAATGAATTCAACCAACATCATACAATAATAACCATTAATCCTATCAGCAATAATTGCCCGAAAGAAATAAACACATTCATTAAATTCATACAAGAGATCCAACATTTCTCAATTTCACATACATAATTTCAATATATTTCAATTAAATAAAAATCAAATTTAATTTTTCGGTTGAATCATATGAAAAAAAAATAAATATTTCCAATTCCATTACCATTTATTAAAAATTTCTCCAAAACTACACACACATTTTGAAAATATAAACAATTTAGATTTAAGACCTCTAAAACAATTTAATTTAATTTGTAAATAGCAATGCCACTTTCCTTATGTAGCATTTTGAAACTATTTCCCATCTTTAAGTCATCGTTCTATAATTTATGGACATTTTCACAATACTCAAAAACTAAAGACTAAGATATAATATAATGGAAAAAAACAGAAATAAATTAACCACGCCTTGTATTTATTTGCCTAAAAAATATCTAACATGTCTTTGAGAAAAAAACTTTTTCATTTCAATCTCCTCTTTCCTCCTCCTTCTTTTTTAAAATGAAAAGAACACATTTTTTCTCACCAAAACATAGCAATAATTCTAATGAAAATAAATACAACTGCTTCTACATTATAATATCTGTTTTCATTACATTACTAATATCTTAGTCTTCCACTTTTAAAAGTACATCAATATAAAACCCATCTCTCAAAAATCGAAACTATTTTAAAATCTACTAATCACCGAAATCATTATATTCACAATAGCCAAATTACACCATTTTTAAAGAATCTCCAAAATATAAATACTTTCTAAATTTCAAAATAGTATTTGAAAAATTTAATACAATTAATCATCAAAAATACCAATTTATATTCCCTATAACAACAAAAAGGATTAAAACTGATATTATTTAAATATAAATATAATTCAAAACATAATATGTAATAATCGAGAACAGTTATCTCTATAATACTTACCAACTAAACTCATTCCATCCACTTTACGAAGCCAATTAATCCTAAAATAAATTAGTACCATAACAATTTACATTCAAAAAACCCATAATCCATTACCCTTTTTAAACACGGATATTTTCTTCTTAACAATTACCGCCCTTATAAACATTATCACAGAAGAAACCGCTCAAATAATAATCATTCCTACTTTTCGCAAATCTATTTTGAGATTAAACAACCATAGTCCAAAACTTGTTCCGGCAAACATAGTTCCTCAAATTTTCTTTTACAAATCTTACATACAAAAAAAAAACTTTAACAACTTTTAGATTATAAACAATCGAAAACTTCAGATACAAATTTAAAAATTACAGACCCTATTGAACACCAAAATACTATATATATCCCATTATTATCTTTTGAGTTAATTTTGTCAATTCGATATAAAAAAGCTCATTTACTATTTCACATATACCCATTCAAAAAATACAATTAAAAAATTCCTGACTAAATGAAAAAAACAATAAATCTCTTAATCTCCTCCCGATGTACTTCAGCTCCGTACAAATTATAACCACCTCAACAAAAAGTACTTGATGAAATAAAAATCAGATAAACTAAAAATTAATTCAATTCACGCATTGCTATCAAAATTAAAAACAACAAATAGTTCTTACTTCAAACATATGTACCTCTCAAACAAAACCTCCAAGCCAAAAACTAAAATAACCACCCCTCTTATTCCAACAACAAATTGCCTATGAAAGAATTTTATCTATTCGCAGTATAACAAAATAAAAATGATACTCCTATCTAAAGTATCAACACCAATGTCTAAAATCATCATATCCCAAATGAAAAGTTACCACAAGAATTACAAACACATTTCCTTAAAGTTTCACACCTCAGACCCAAACCAGGATCCTTAACTACATTCCAGAAAGACAAACAATATAAATAAAAAACAATTACACATCTTTCTCATCTTCCGCTATTCCTGTCAATCATTTCATTGGCATTCAACAATTACCACCCCATCACAACATAAAAAATTAATTTATTCACCCACTTTCCAACAACTCCTCCTCCTTACTCCCGTAAACCTACAACTGTTAATATACAACTTCCTCAATTAACTCAATAAGACTGCTAAAACTCGTAAACCCATATTCCCATTTCCATTAAAACACTTTAAAATAAACAAAATAAAAAAAATTCACTAAATCATATTCTAAATATAGAAAATAACATATAAAACATTGAGTTAATGGACTAATAATACTTCAGCCAATTGCAACAACCCATACAAATAATATTCTCCCCTCCATAATATTATTTCCACATCCAATCCAGCACTCTTCTCGAAACCATCCCCCACTCCCCTCCCTCCCTCCCTACTTCCACCCCCTTCTCCCTCCCCCACACTCCCCCCCCGCCCTCCACCCCCTTCACCCACCCGCCAACCACCTTCTCTATACGTGCAGAACCCATTCATCGCCTTCGATTAACCGAATGAATCCGCCCCAAGCCAACCCCCCCCCCTCCCCCTCCCCACTCCCACACTCGTCGCCTTACCCACCCCTCCCCCCCCCCTTCCCCCATACAATATTACCCCCCTTAATCCCATCGCAACCCAATGCCTCGACGCAACACATTTTCTCGCCCGACATCATCTGTCCCCTTCCCAACCCTCGTCCCCATCCTTCTTCGTAATACCATCAAAGACCGACCTTCTACTTAATATTATATATAAAAACCAACATATGCCCTCTCAAATATCTAAAATACGATCATCACTATTCAAGAAAATTGACATACAAACATTTTCTTAATTATAATAACTAACAATAATATTAAAACATTTATTTTAACTCAAAAACAATATTAATTAAAAATCTTCCAAAACTTTAACGTCTTATTAATACATTAACAAATATTCCAACACTTTATTATAATACTCTGGATAAACCTTATAACAAACGATTTAAATTTTATCTCAGAACATACTAAAAATAAACACTATTGAAAAATAATTAATATTACCTCAACGTCTCAACCCTATGTCGAAAATACACAAACCCTCTTCCTAGAATTCACTTCCAATATAGTCATCTTTACCTAATAATACCTTAAGGTAACATCTTCCATTTCAAATAAAACTCTCTTCTCCTCTTTCCCCCTAATCCCACCACCCCACCCCTTCTTCAATTAAAATTAATCATCCAAAAATCCACCCAAATATATCAAACACCTCCCTCCCTTGGCATTCCCTCCCCACTCCGTTCTTCCCCCCCCCCAGCTCCCACACAATCCTCCTCCCCCGCTCCTTCATCCCTCACTACCCACCCCCCACCCCACCCCATTCTCACCTCACCCTCCAAAAAACCTCACCCGACTCCTCTCCCCTCCCGCCTCATTTCAACTCCCACATCAACTCCTTAGCTCATACATACAACAAAACACTCACACTGCCACGTCACCAATTCAACCTCTACTTACTCCCCTGCAATGCCTTCACCCCCCTCACAAAACTTCTCATCCATCTTATTCAGACAAACACTCACCCAAATATCTCACCGAACTCCCATCACACCTACCCCTCACTTTCCCCATCACCCACATACCTCCACTCCTTCTCACTATCCGCTCCCCCCACCTCCCCCTTCCGAGCCCACCCTCGCCCATGCAAACCCGCTGGGCCAACCCCCTCATCACACAAAACTTCGCCTTCAAACACGCTAGAACAAAAAACTCCCAAAAAAAAAACATCTATCCCCGATCAAGATCCACTTTGTCACCTCACCCTCCATCTTACAATCCCTCCCCCGCACGCCCCCAGAAAAACCGACCTGCGACGGAGCACCTTAAGCCCCCCCAAACGTCGGTCTTCAAGACCCCCCCTATTCAAAACACGCTTCCTAACAAAATAACGCCATCATGAAATTACAACAATTCCTATACGCATCATGTTCACCAAAAGACATTATTATATATTAAAAAGTACCTCGCACCTGATTTAACAAACCTATATTCTTTCAGTCATTTATTTATAAAATTATAAGAATTGAAATACAAAATGTAGAATCAAACATATTCTCTCTTAATACATACCAAAAACTTTTACTGATTTCCATTTAATACTTTAGTTCAGACAACTAATTATTGAAAATCTCTCATATACTGTAAAAATATTACAATATAATTACATAAAAAATTATTCATTTGAATATCCACCATTATATTTATATTATAATTCAAAATATTTTATATTCTTTGCTCAAATATCAACCCCCATTCCAAGCTTTGATCCTCTATCACCCTCTCCGCAAATATTGTATAATCCTTCCCCTCTCAAACCATTTTTCTAACTCTAAAAAATAATAAAATCAAATTAATAAAAAATGATCCTCATTCACTCAAATAATTTATCCAAAACAAAAAAACAAGATATATCAACTTAAATTAATTAAAAATATTAAAATTCCGAATCCACTATACTACTAATAATTTCAATAAAAAAATATAATCCACCAAATTTAACGATTTGAAACTTAAAACTCCAACAGTTTCAACATTTATTCCAATTCATATAGACAACATGCAAAAATTGTCGACTAAACACAAAATCAATAAATTAATTTCTACAAAACAGATCATTCTAACAGAAATCAAACCAGCAACCTTTCCTCAAATAATTCGATATAATTTTTAAAGACGGGGAAACGAAAATGGAAAAAAAAAGAAAAAGTCAGGTTACGGACCACGCTCTAAAGTAAAAAAATGCTTGGATATTCCGGCGGCAAAAAACCAGTGAAAAAATCGAAACAGTTAAATAAGAAAGAAAATCCCAATCAATCTTTTGAAAAACATTTAACCACTGAGTATTGTTTTGTGTGTGTCAAAGTATAAGAAGCAAAACTAGAACTCAGGACCAATGCAACGAACGGAAGCCGAAGCAAGACGCCCAAACACGGCCACACACCTAAGACAAACAAAAAAAGACGAAGGAAATCGGATGATATATATGTCACCAAGCGTTCGCAAGAAGGACAAACAACAGGCCGGTAGGCCATGCACTCCACAAACGCTAAGGCGATTAGGTAGCACAGCAACCATAATCTAAGGGAATAATCTGCCGACCTTAAATCCAAGGGTGGAGAAAAACCCAACCAGCACCTGAGAGAGGGTTGGAATTGACCTGAGAAGACATGCCCGAGATCGTACCCATCAGCGAGCGCGAGAGACTCCCCCACTACACCATCTGACCGGTGGCGAGGAAGAGAACCAAGGGACGAAGGCGAGAGCTAGTGGGGAAATGGAGAAACAAAAAAGTGAACAGGAAGTATTCCGCCGGAGACGGGACCTGTCAGAGAAAAGCAACTGGAGAACATAACACCGTAACCTTTCGATGCATAAAATGCGGATATGACTCCGCGCTATCATGATTCCATAAAGAACAAACTACAGGATACATGAGATCACAGTTTTAAGGTCTGTCAAATGAGAAGTTGCGCGACAGCGTGTCCTGACATTTTTATATATTTGTTCATTTAAAAAATTCTTGCTTTTCGTATTACCTACAATGAGAACGTTACCCATAGTCGAGATGTCAGCCAATCACTGAGAGCTATACGAAGAGTGACGTTATCAGAATCAGTGCAAGTGCTTTCAACAAACTCATAAATAGAACATAGTAATCTGAAAACCATCATAACCTACTCGAATATGACTCGATCTCATATTCCACTAGCGGTAATAAAATTAAAAAAAACATAAATCTAAGCCGACAGAGTGTCCTAGGCATCGCTGCTAAAGTTAAGTATATAGTATCGTCGCACAAAGTTGCATGGGGGTAACGTTTCGTGGCAGGTTGACCAAAGAAGTCAATAAAAGCCAGAAAGCGCAGCAGGTAAGAATGCGAAAAGCAGAGGGAAAAAGATGCGTAAGTTCTAAAATAAGTCCATGTAGATAGTGATAGACTCACACGAAAAACGACTGGCTCCAGATAAGATTTTCAACACAGCACACACAAACACACAACAAGAACAATAGTCGTGTTTAAAAATCAGGACCATGAAGAAAAAATTAAAAGGGTCAATCGTAAGAAGCTCAGATATTAGTATAAAGGGATAAACTATAAACATATGTATCAAGTCTAGAGGAAAGTAATACAATTATAGAACGAGAGCACAGATATATATTATCTCACTTAATCCCCGTACAATGACTGACACCCATCTAACGTTCAACAACAACGAACGTCTAACACAGAAAATGAAACTAATATGTGCAAAAATAGCAGCCAAACAGAAAGAACAAATCCTTCAGATGATAGAAAACAAAAGATTAAAAACGAGGTTATTAGTATATTAACGACGACTAAATAGCGACACCGCGTTTTATATATCATATTCACGTAAAGTTAACCAGCAATGATCGACAAAACACGGGCCAAAGAACATTAATCCTATAAGATCTAAAAAGTTCTCTCGACGAGTCCCATTACAATTCCACACATAATATCTATTCACAACAAGGTCGAACCCCACATCAATTGTTCACAATTAACTAAGACTCATGCACAACCTTATGGATCTAGTCTCCTCTATCTAGCCACATTAACGATAGTGTCAAAAACTATATAACTGATAAAACTGCAAACAAATACATATCCGCAACGAACGAGAAACCCGTGTGTGAGCGCCCACGAAACGTGCAAAAAATCAAGGCGCAATCAATTACATATCTACCTACCTTAGAAACATAGACCGTTAGTCAGTATCTGCGCACTATTTCAGAAAGAAAATCGGGAAGACCAGAGACCACAAAAAAGAGAGGACAACACTACTTCATCAGTTTAGTTGCTGCAAGCAGAGTTAAAATCTTACTTCCACATTAGGTTCAGTTACGAACAGAACCCTAATACAAGCAATACATTAGCGAATACCTAGAATAATTAACAATATATCCAATCTGTAGTTTTCAATATTGTGAGATAATGAGGACAGTCATGAAATAATAAAAGAGATAATAAAACACTAGTCCCTCCAAAGGACGAAGAATGAAATAAATATTACAGTGACTTCAAAAGCGACAACAAGCGACTCAATGAAAGTGCTGTGCGTGACATTTTCCGATGCCAGACAACAGCGGCGCGGGTTCGGGAAGGGCATATCGTAAACACGCAACCATAGGCCAAGAAAAGGGCAGGGGAGACCCACACGAGCGGTAGGAAACGTCCAAACGGCACTGCAAGGCGCACAAAAGGCAGTGACGTTCAGCGCGAGTGCAAAATAACGTAGATAGACAAGTAATCAAATGGCCGATAAAGGCAACAGATAAAACACAGCGCCCTACTCCCTCTAGTCTCAAGATTCATATCTCAAACCAGAGTTGTTCCTGTGCCGCGCCCAATGACATATCGTGAAGATCGCAGAGTCCACGCTACAAGTTCTCTATGACATTTTCTCATATATCCACGAATCTCCGCCCCACATGCGAGACCCTACACACTGTAGCGCCGCGGCACCAATCAACGAGCAGATAAAAGTTTGAGGAAGATGGTCACCAATAAATATTCAATGCCTATTCAGCAAACAGCGAAATAAGATATAGCTGAGCAGATGCAAAACGTAAGAACGGCAGGCCAATAGACAGAAGAAAAAAGATGTGGGTCATGTTGCGCCGGGCGGTCACGTATAAGTCTCGTTTTTGAGTGACAAGCGGTACATGGCTATATGAAAAAGCACCATATATTTATTTGGAAAGCTAGACTGAAAATTATATATGCGGATAAAAGACGCGATTCATAACAATCAAAGCACAGAAGGGAAGAAAAGAAAACGAAAAAAGACGCACGCCCCTCCATCAGCTGTAGATAATACTACCCCATCTCCCTCAGAGAATAAAACTGACTGAGAGTTGTGTGTGACGTAAATTACCGGCCACCGTCGTGGCCACGAACCTGGATGCTCCAAGTACTTTTAGGAGCTTCCAAGGAAAACGCGTAACAGCACCGAGAATACTGAATTCTCAGATCCTTATGAAGACCAGAACGATAATGGTCGCCACCTCTCACTAAGAAAACATGTCACCATATTAAGATAGACGCTAAGATGAAGTCTCATCATAAAACCAATACTTCTATCGCGAGACACACATAAAACAGACACACAAGAGCGAAGTTTCGTCGCACGAACAACACCACTGAATTCCCTCATGTGCAACATTGTATAATTTAACGCCGGATTAGCTTATATCTCCACAACGTCGACCCAGTCAAAATACCCAACCAGGCTTAACACGTTTAAGGACCAACCTATCTGAACGCACAACACTCTTCGCGTGTCTAGCAAAATATCAGAGCCGCTATGGTATCCTCAGCAACAAGGATTACAATGGCCGAATATATAAAACACCAGGCAGTATCACATGCAGCCCTCACAAACAAGAAAAAGAAAAAATTAAGAGTAACAGAAAAAGAGCGACACAAACGATGGCGATGTATAATCTAGCGGAGAGCCCCAGAAGAAAAAGGCTCATCTCTATAAACCAGCAGAACACCTCCCACTGATCAACCCTAAAACCACTGAACAAAAACAATATTCGCGCATACAACAGTCTACCCGATCTTATCGCTATGAAGAGAATTTATCCATTAAGAGCCCCGACTAGCCCTCCGAAACAAACATCGGCCTGAAATTATCTGAGATCTGCGCAGACAGAAAATTCTACGGAAACACCCAAGATCTCACGCGCCATTAGAAACGCGACGAGACCTACCCTGCTTGTTCACTCCCTCGTCTCCGCACAATCTCTAAAACAACTTCCTCTACCAAGCCGCGCCCGTCTGTCGTGATAGAAAATATCGACTCTGTCTCGCTTCCCCCTTACTATATCTTCACTTCAATTCGCTCTATCCTATCATCCATCTGCTTCATCTTTCCGTGCTTATTAGACATCGCCTTTCCTAAGACTTCCTTCTGCAGTAATGTGTCTAACCGATTTCATCAGCAGAACGGATGTACTCTTTATCCCTCAAATAAAGGAAGACAAACCATTGAAATACGTTCTAGAAGCTAGAAATGAAAAGATGAATTCGATTGTTTTGACAATGATGTTCTAATTCCCTCGTGGGTGTGTCTATCTCCGCCAATTCTCTCCTGTATAGAAAGTTCCCCATAAAGACACTTTTCTCCGCGAGCGAAGCAAAAAATCAAAGTGTATAAAATGCAAATGAAAGCGTTAACGAAAAAAACTAATTGAATTTCATTTGTAAGGAGCCCCGGCGCGAGTGTGCAAATAGATGACCCGCCCCCGCAACGCACCTACCCCTCGAACACTCTTGCACAGATAAATCTCCCCATGTATAATGTATAGCTTATATGATTTAATAGAATGAAATACTACTCATAACAAGTAATCTAAATGAAGGTAATGCTAAATTATACGCATCTGTCTCTATATATAAGGTGCAAACACCACTATGATAGCATCGCCGTAAGAGATCCACGGGTGGGCTCACTATATCACAAATAAAATATCTTCAGTCATACGAAGTATAGTGGTTTAGTTAATTATGTATTTGGTAAGAAAAACAATATGAATTAGCGATTTCTATTGGAAAATATTAGTGTATCCGGTAGTACATCTCCATTGTAATAATCTAACTAAGAGAACTAATCAAAAGTTGGTAGAAACTGCTTCTGCAGGCTTTTCTCGCAGATTTAAATGAACCAGCAGAAATAGAATTGGTAACATCATATCAGAACAAGTCTAACAATGCTGACATTCAAGACACAAGCCTGAAGTCCTGTGAACTTAATAGGGTTAAAGTGTTCTCAGAGTTATAGTGTAGTGAAAAATTAAATAGACTCTCTTAGAATAAAAGCCAAAAAGGTAAGCCGCAGTATGGGCAAATGTCAGTATACAAATATAACGTAGTTAAGATATAAATTAATATTTCGAAGAGAGCTTTCAACATCATTCAATCTGAAAAGGCACATTAAAATTCCTTCGTTTCTTCCAAAACCACTTCACGAAGTAAATGACAAAGAGGGAACGCCCCGCATCGCGACGACCTTTACGACTCGATTTCCTTTTCCGTCTAACACAAAAAACGCTCTTTGACAGAAGGCCGATAGAAAAGCAAAAGTTGAAAATGCGTTAAGATAATCTTATTAAAACAAAAATAAACCCAATGATTCTTTCAAAGCAAAAGAACATCTTAATATAATTTAAATCAATAGAGCTGCATCTTTCTATCTATTATCTCTGAGCAAGCAGAAAATACACGGGTATAGCTATCCTCTGCTGCACACCTAGACAGTAATGTAACCAGAGACTATACTAGATTTCACTCCATTGTTTACCTTCGAAGAGCATGCGATATAAAGAGTCAGAGAAAAGACATGGCATATAGAGGCTGTGCGATCACCAAGCCAGGAGTGCACAGGTGCTAACACAACTAGAGAATACACGAGAAGATCCTTTTTTGAACTCATTAAACTCAACCATTGCATTAAAACAACAATACACATCTATCGCCAAAAAAATCTACCTATCTAAGATATTATCCATCACATCAAGCAAAGACGCATATAAAATAGAATATTAGTGTGGTATGGAGAAATATAAGATTATAATATAACAGCGTTACTAGACTACAAGACGAATTTATCTTAGATAGTATATCAGATACCGAGAGCAGACGAAAAACAGCACGAGTGCAACGAAAACTAAAAATATCACTAGCAAATAACATACCAAAGAATGAGAGGAGTTGTAAACATCTTATCGATACAGCTCTGTGATCACATATCTTCTATGTGAAATCGAGACAAGTAATACTGTTAAAGCAACACCATATAAAATAATTCTATATAGTATTAATGAAACTAGTAAAGAGGGTATAATTTCATGAGGTGCATTGAAAAACGAGCGACGATAGGAGCGAGTTTGCCTACTTACGGGTCATTTTACCCTTCTTTATACCACGATGCTTAAAGTTCAACTCTCGATTGCTAATGTATATTATTCTCTTATTATATATTATAAAAACAACAAAATATCTAATTTTTATAATTCAATCCAGGAACTTCACCCTTTGAGTGCAATTGTATAATGATAATAGGCGTGCCACAAACCAACATAATGAAGGAGATTTAAAAGTAACCTAATAAGTAGAACAGAACTTCGCAAAGATTATATTATATGAACATCACCATAGTGACACTACAGGAAAATGCTTGAAATCTCCAATATAAAATGTCTAAAATTTTAAACGTATTACGAAAAATATTTAACGGTATTCCATGTGAAACACGATTGTTAGAAGCTGGTCAACTATGAAAGACTTACTTCGTGCGAAAAACAAGAGCATGTATGAGAGAAAATAACACGGTATAATGTTGGAAAGGAGAAAAATTGATTCATATCCTGAGTCAAACGTTTGATGGTGTACTTTCAGAGACGGGTAATTACATCTGACAATAAATTTGATTACAAATTCCCTTGTAATCATCGATTTATCTTGGATCAAAAGCATTACTGTTAAAATAACTAAACGAAAAAATATATGACTTTTTGGAGTAGACAAATAAAATAAGGATAGGAATCGTAAGTAGTATAGACATAGAATTAAACAAACATCATCAACATCAATGGCTAAATAAAATATTATGGATATAACAAAAGAAACTAAATTAAGAAATATATAGTCTATTGTAGAATACCACTGGAATCATATGGATCAGAAACATATAACGTACCTAAAGGTAGAGCGTATATAAAACTGAAATGTGCTACCGCACTATATAGATTTTTGACGATGCATCCAGAGGATATCAAAGTTCGATAACATAAGTAAATTTAAAATAAAAGAAAAAAATGAATAATGACATAAATTTTTGAAACTAATTCAATTAACGCGAGTCCAAAATGTATTGAAACGCATACATAAAAAGTGCACAGAAAAACAAACCAGAACAAATATTCTCTAGACGTTACTGTAAGTAGTAGGAAAAAGAGGAAACATGAGCAATAGGTCCGGTGACGAGAGAAAAATCGACTCGCTTTTATTTGAAACGAAGAAGTTCACACAGTTAAAGGACTATGAAGTCGAGACAGTGCGAGAATTTAAAATTATAACAAGTATTAGAATTTTAGGTTAAACGAAAGATATTTAACGAATGTGAAACTGTGAAGTAAATAAATATCTGAAATTAAAAAAAAAACTGTTTAAGAAATATTATTTCATGCACTGCAAACAAGCTTGTTTGCCTCTATGTATAGAAAAGGGGATTTATTATTAAATATCTTCCCTACTACCTGTGTTTGTATATTGAACGCACTTTAAAATTTTCCTACTTATAATTGTAAAGCACATTACTTTTCACACACAGAGCTGTAGCATCAGTCTTACTCATTTTAAATAATTTTTTCAAAGACCGCATCCAGTGATTGTAGTCTTTAAAAGCCGCCTCATACCCATATGCTTTGATTGAAAACAGTAACGGTAAATTAAATTAACAGACTTCTAAGGCGTTCCGCAGCGGCAGAAGTGCTAGCTATTAAAAAGCCGGGGGCTGCCTATCTTCTTTGCCTAGCGAAAACACCGCACCCGAGCCACCCTCCACACGATCGCCAGCGCCTCCGCTAGCCCCCAGAAACCACAGGAAGCAAGGCCCCGGCACCCCCGCCCCCCCGCCAGCGCCCGCGGTCTGCGCGCGACGCCTCCCCCGCCGCCATTGATCCCAGTCGCGGCGTCGGATGACCCACTGTCCCCTGCGCGCGCCTCTCGCCCTTACCACTCCGCATATTTCACAAACCGTCGTAGAGAGAGACCGCCTACTTGATAAAGTAAGATCCTTTGAATACCTAATTAGCGTTATATGCGGCCCAGTGCTGGTTATCCACCGTGTTTGCAGACTACCTCGGTAACAGTAGTCTTTTAAATTTGCTTCATCAAATGATTTAATCTAAGACCAGTGTCACTGCCTGCTCATGTTCATTTGTTTTCCGATAACCTAGTCTAAGTAGGTCCCTCCTGGTAGCGAAAACTCTATACCGACATATATATGACAATGCAAATTCCCAAAGTAGCTTCCCAATATACGTGTCTATATGAGTTTTTTCTTCGTTTACGAATTTATAACGAATCTTAATAATATTTCATTTTCAACACTTGCAAATGTTGAAGCGTGGTCCAGACTGGTTGTAACATATAGGAAGTGATACCCAAGTTGACCGGGCTATCAAATTCGATTGAAAACGTGATATTTGTTCTAATGAGCAAAAAAATCTTTCAGAGTTGGAATAATTCAGGCGGTGTACTATGTTGTAGATTTTATAGTATAAAATATACTCAAACCTACAAAAAAGCATCTGAGGTTAAAATTTAAATGCCCTGTTTGTTTGCCCGAATTGTACATTCTTTTCTATGATAGAAAGTGAAAGAACGTGAAAGTACAAAGTTTGCTTACTCAGATGGAAATTAGTCTCGACGGCTTGAGATGTCGCCCCACGTTTTTTTCAATATCTTTGTTCACGTTTAAAAGTATGTTGTATCTTTATATGAGCTATTCAATCTTGAATCTTTCTTAAATCCTTTGTGAGTTTGTTTCTACGATATTTCTTAGCGACCGAGTCTCTACTGCCAAAATAAGCACTTTAAAATATTACTTTAAGTCTCAGTCATATGGAAACAGTTTCTCATTGAAAAACAACATTAAATATCTAAATAATTCTTGAAAAAAAAGAACATCACCATCTGGTGTCTTCCGCGAAAGAACCAACACACGACAAAATGTCAAAATATATACTCCCCTTCACGACCTAAAAAAAACTGATAAACAACACAAACTTAGAAGAACAATATTGTAATATTAACCTAAACACATATTTCTGACATATATCTCCTTCCAATTACGTAGCAATTATTCTGGGTTCCCGTTGCCGCCCATCAAATCTCTGTGCACCCCATTGAATTAGTACCGAACTGTTAAAGCTAATGTACGCTTACGAGGGTGCTTTGCCTAGACCGTCTGCAGCACGGGAAGACGAACTGCCGTAAGTTATTGAACGCTCTGTATGGGAAAGATACACTCTTCACACAGGCGAGTTTTTTCGTACTTAGACCATTATATGTATTGATTCGCGCTGTATTCGTTTTTTATCCACTATCATGAGTCACTTGGTCACCGCGAAAATTATTCACGAAAAATCGGAAATATCATTATAATATCTCTTCAAACCACGCGAATTAGTTCATCACCAATTCTATCGAGATATGACCTCTCGGTCAATTCGACGTCGTATTCAAAACCTCCCTGCGATCTAGTTGAACCGCTTAGCCACGACCGCTCTCCCACGACCCACAACTATGCTACTCCACGCATATGAATGGTGAATGTCATCAAGATCAATATATATATTCCCTTCAAGTTTTATCGACTTCTCACTTAGATAACATGCATCATAGACTCTATAAGCATAATCTCCTTGAACTATTCTTCAGCTATCTATAGGAAGAAGTTGTCGTCTAATCACGGAAGAAGAAAAAATTGGGAATATGACATTATGTTATACATTCAATGTTGATCGATGCTATTGTATGGCACGGTACTCGCTTACATCTTGCCCTTGTAGACGAGTGGTGAGAATCTATTATCAGTGATTTCTCTAGGCACAGTTTCAAATAGTTTTGTCGCCCATCACTGCCATCATCAATAAAAGCAAACCAGGTATTACATGTATGAACTATTGCGTTCTCCTGAAGGTCCCTCTCTAGCAGTCGGCCCTCTTGGGGCATCATATCTATCATTCCACTCGGTGTGACGCGAAGAAGTACCGAAGCGAGACAGCGACGGACGGAAGGTCAACGATGCCTATGCTGTCGCAGAGATTGCGGGCATGAGTTCTGCATGCGTGCAAGCGCGATCCAACACAACTCCCGCGGGCTTCTGCCCTCTTAATGGCCCACATCCCTGACAAGCAACTACAAATTACTCACCGCACACATCAGCCGCGTCCCCTCCTTCCCGTTCACGATCATAACTCCCCCTTCTCTCCTCCTTCTCGCTAATGCTTATCCTCTCTCTCGACACTAATCAGGCACTAGCCTCTCCCTCCCTCTCGCACAGACTACACAATCTCACTCTCTATCTCTCACGCCTTCTTCCCCCTCCACTATTCATGGCACGTCAATCCCCCATCCCCACCGCCATTCCATTCCCCGCTACTTGCCCCTCCACCTCCCCTCTCGCCCTCCCATCACAGCCGATGCTTCTCCCTTCCGTCTATAGCCGCTGCCCCTACATCGAACCATCTCAACCAACCATGGTCTCATTCTAACCTACTCATTTACTTTGTCTCACATGTCTCTCCCTCTTCCCCACTCCTATAGTTAGCACACACACCCCCCAACGCCAATACTTGCTCCCTCTCAAATCTTTTAAACACTGTCATTATTTCAACTACTTATATTAATCATATATAATTATTTCATTCTCCCGAGTGCCAATGTTGAAAACCTTCTTTTAAAAATAAAATATTTCACCGTATACTGACATTTGCCATGCACACAACGGATTATACTTAAAATCGCACATGCCAAAAGCAAGCCGAACAATCCCCTTTCATAATCTCCACAACATGTTATTAGAAACTCTAATTTCTCACCCAAACATAAACCCATATCAGCCAAACAATTATGTACAGTTCAACTCCAATCAATTAAAACAAAAATAATTACAATTTAATTCTTATCCTCTACCTAAACTCGCTTAACCAATGGTAAGGTCAAAGCTAAAAATCACCACCTATACAACGCCATATACTTCATCATTTACCATCATTTATTTATTAATTCAATTTTTAAATATTTTAAGCTTACATACTTGAATTTAAATAATTCAGGTTCATATTCTACTGCCATACACAATAATTACATTACCTATCCTGATTTATAATGATAAACAATTATAACAATCATATATTAAACAAATACTAATACAAACACTACAAAAAAACAAAATACAAACCCTTTATAATGAATATTAATTAAGAGATACTATCTACTTATATATCTAAAAAAAATACAACCCTTTTTTTAAACATCAAATGCCACTAAATTAGTTATCAAAACTCGCCTACAAAAAACTTTTTCAAGAACAAACAACTCTCATTTTTAATCATAATAGACACTTATACCAAAAGTTTCCAAACTAACCCCACGCATTTCAAACCCAAGAGAATCCACAGCACACAATGTCCATTACATTACACCCTCCCTGTCAAAAAATCTCTTTCTAATTTAAACATGGCATTTTCAGTATGCACTTGGTAATAAAATTAAAAAAACTTATTCTAACTATAAATATAATATATAATATATATAATATTAATATATAGATATATAATAATTTAACACAGCCTAACACCTAATACTCACTCCACCTCGGAAGAGAAAGCAAATGAACTCTAATAACTTTATCACAGACAATCTTCAGAAAGTTACCAAAATAAAATATAAAACTCAATTCTTAAACAATTATTATATCTTAAACAACTAAAAAATAAACACTATAACATCTCATCAAACCCAAATGTTGAACCACCAAATAAAAATCCAAAACATACAATCCTTATCCATTTGAAAATACTCTAACTTGACAAATTACACTTCTCTCCTTCACCTCACTCACCAATCTAACCACAAATTTTTAATATATAAATCCATAAACAAAACAAATTCACCATTATTATTATAGCCCAATTATCCATTATGAATAAATGTTCCTTCTCTATTTTATCACACTATACCCAATCAATATCCCATCTTCTGACGAATTAAAGCAAATTTTTTTTTACTCCATTTTCAAAATATCACACTCTATTAAGCCATTCAAAATCACAAATCAATTATTAAAAAGAAAACTCTCATATACTTCATTATAACATACAGATTTCATGAATCTTTCTTGCACTAACAATTCTCACCGATTAATCACCCATTCGAATGAAACCACTCCATCACATCGTACATCTTCACAACAACACAATCACATCTCCACTCAAAATACACCACTAACCAACCAGAAAACACACCCCCTACCACTCAACACATCTCCAAAATCTAAACCTGTCACCTATTTTGAAAAACCTACCTCTAATCCCAAAACTAAATAAATACAAAAACACAAAATCCGTTCCATATGACCCACCTACACAACAACTATTTCAAAATAAAAAATAAAGAAAAAAAACCTAAAAAAATTAACACATCTACCTTACAAAATTAAACACACTATTTAAAAAGAAATAACACAAAACAGATAAACTCACTGTACTCTAACACAATATTCCAAAAATATATTACAATTTAGATCCAACCCACAAAAATCCAATCCCGAAAAAAAAATGTATTTGTCACACTTGATTGAATAATATTTTAATTGTAAAAGCAACATTAAATAACTCAAATTTTAAAAATTATTATTTCACTATTATCACTTATCACTTATTTAATAAATATTTTATAATCAGCTTCACTTCTACACTATTCAAAAAAATAATTTAAAATATGAACCCAACCACTACAAAAAATCTTAAAACGTACACTTCCAATAACCCTGAAACTTAACAATTAATTATCACCTACTTCTTTATTTCTTTTAAAATCTCTCAATAACTAGCCACTTTAACATTATTCCTTTTTCCTCTTGCAACTTCATGATACCTAACACAAACCACCTCACCATAATTTATAGAGCATAAATATACTCCAATTCCTCTCAAAATTCCTTCTACAATGTTTTAATAAACACTCCAACACATAACCAAATAGAATTAGATCTCTTTCCCCTGATCAATTCATCTAAAACTCAAAAAAAAATCTTCATCTTATTCACATTTACATAACGTAACTAAAACTAATTAATAAACTACAATCCGCCCCCTAAATTCCTCAACATCCTACATCCCCGCTGTTATTTACCACAAAATCTTCTCACAAAATAACCCTACAACTCCGACTCACCAAAAAAAGACATTAAACATGTTAATCACTCATAAATTTTACACAACTAAAACTCCACACACCCTCTCAAAAATTAAATTAAAACAAAACCTCTCCATCAAACCTCCCTATCCAAACACAAAAAAAATCCGCCCCAGAATTTTATACTAAAATAACTCCTAATACGCGTAATCATCCCTAATGACCCAAATCATAAGCAATTGAAAACAGCCCCGAATCGTTTAACGATTCCAACTTGTCCTTAGAAAATTCCCTTTTATAATAACTTCCACTTAAAAAAAAACATTTTCTACTTTCGTTAATGAATTTCAATGAAACTTTAAAAATTCAAAAATACTTTCACCCTTACACCTACAGAAATTCCTATATGTCATATACCCTCGTAAACATAATTTGTTTCAGACATTTTACAGCCTAATTTACTGTCACCAACCTCACACAAATCATTAAAAATTATTCAAACTCATAAAAAAATTCAAAGCTAAATACATACAGATTACTAATTTTCATCATAAAACCCACTCTTTAAATATAAAAAAGAAAAATTATTATTAATTCTCTCAAATCTAACTCCCTCACTTCTTATCGTAATTTAAAATAACCCCACTTAACCACAACAGAAAAATAAGCCCGCGACCGCGCACGATCCGATTAAGCAGCACGATTCTCCCACCCTCCAACCGAAGCCGCGACCTCTACATTGCACAACGAACCATCGTGAGAGCCGCCAACGCACTATACCAAGAGCAACCGCCGCCCCTTCAAGGCGCGACCGCCGGGCCACACTCAATAGACCTCTCCCCGAACATCAGCCCGCACGCCCACAACCCACCTCGCCGCCCCAGCCACAGCACGTGCCCCAACCCAATCCAAACGGCCCACCCTCGCACAGCCACAAAGACACAAAGGCGCGCCTAAGATTAACCAGACACCAGCCCGCACCACACCAAGCCCCGGCCCATCGCCATGAGCACCGAAGCACCCGGCACTGCCACAAGCGCCCCCACCTCGCCCAAGGCCTAAAAAAAATCTTTATAACATTATATCTCAAAAATTCCTCAGAACCTTTAATAGTCCTAAGTAACAATTTAATATTTATATCAAATATCTTCAAATACAAATATTTTTTAACCTATAAAATACAACATTCAACTAAAAATAATCTATTCCTCCATCTCATAAAACAAAAAAATTTTAAAATATTACACATAAAAACAACAAACATCTTACCAAACATTCATACATCCACTTTTTCAATTTAAAAAACAACTAATTTAACCGACTTTAATTACCAGTTAATTTTACTAACAAGTCGAAGTAGCCGCTCACAACCCAGACCAATGAAGCGTAGCCCCCCATCCCCCCGGCAGCCCGCCAAAACCCGCCCGCGGTCCCAAAGAACACGGACGAGACACTTCCCCCCCGAAAAACACAAAGCTAATACACGACACACCCATACCCACAAAAAAAACCCCCCTTGCACCCGCCCACCCGCAAGCTTCCCTAATCCACCTTCGGGCAAAGGCGACCAAACACACAACCAAAAACTTTCCCTCCTCTCCTTTTTTTCTTTCTTCCTTTTGGGCGGTGGCGGATTTTTCTCAGTGACCGGACACGCGCCGCGCGCCCGCAAAGAGACTGGACCGCGGGTGAGCCGGAGCTCCCGTTAATGGCGGTGGATGGCGGGCGGCAACTGGATAGCCGGCCGCTTCCCCCCACAAGCCTTTGAGCGCGCGGTCCTCGTCATCATTTGCAGTCGCACCGGAACGCGTTGGGAATTGTTTTGTTGAGATGGTTGGGAGAGGGGAGGAGTTCGCCTGGTGTGGATGGCAATATTTGGAGCTTACAACTAGCTCCAAAGGATAGAAATAGTTCTGTGATAGGATTTTTTTTTATTTTTTTATTTTTCTTGTTTCGATGAAGGGATGTGCTGTATGCAATGCGTGTTTTTAACCACTTTTTGAATGATACAATGTGCAAAGAAAATAGGGAAATGTTTTACTGAGCGATGAAGAGTCGTGAACGTTCCAAGGCGGCAATCGGAACACATGGCTTAGGGTTTGAGTCGGTGAAGCAGAGGGTTGAACTACGCCCAAATATGCGAAAATGAAGGCGGCGGGTGGGTTTAAGTCCCGCGAGAAGCACACGTGTTTCCATTATGTGGTTGCAGCATGGTTGGTTTTTCCATACCACCAGATATCTTACCTGAATGTTATAGGGGTCGACCATAAATTATGTAAGGCTAACAAAGAGGGAAGAAGTTTAAGGCAGCGTTACCCAAGCATTACGTAATTATTTAGGCGGAGCAAGCGCGCGTTACTGCGTAAGTATTTAATTTTCAGTTTTCATTCTTCAATTCATTATTTGCTTTTGGTTGTACCACCAAGTACCTTATCAGAATATCATATCACCCATACCATTCTCCAAATACCATTTATTCATTATATTCCAGATCATCCTACCATCTTTCATGCAGCGGAGAACATCGAAAGACCAACACTTTTTATCATTTGCCCTAGAAGAAGTAATTTTCTGCCAATATGAACAAGATTTATCAACTTTTTCAATACCAGGGCTCAATTTTCTGTAAAAAATTCCAAATTACTACATGAATACGTAGAAAGGCGAGAAAGTAAATATGTCACCTAGAATAATTACGTATACGTATTTACCAGAAAACGATGGCATATGATGTTGTAGCAGAAAATACGATGTCTGCAAAGCAACCCCATGGTATGCATTGCACGTGCGCAGACGTAGTATTATTAGCAATTAGTTTGAACTATTATTCAACATTCTTGCAACATGAACTGTGAATTGAAATATGAATTTGTGAGAATTGAAGTGAAACCTCTTGGAAACGACACTTAATAAAGACTAGCTGTGAGAAATAATAATATGAAAATTTTATTGGACTCATAGACCCATTGAAGTGTTATAACAACGAAATACATTGAACCTTAACAGAAAAAAACAACAAATTGTTGTATGGAATGGAAATGTATGAAATATGTCACTGAGTTTCATTTTCAAGATTTTTTTCCTTTTTTAGTAATTTGAGGAGTGTTTTTATCCGTCCACATGTATAAAATGTCCTTTTATTTTAAACAAATAGCTTACGATATGCAATCGATTAGTCGTGCAGAGTTAAAGTCTCGACAAAGTGAGAGAGTGTTCAAATCCCGTGAGGCGTGCAATAAACACAGTGGCTTTTGGATCGAAAGCAAAAATCACTGGCGTACCTCGACGCAGTTGTGTTACGCACAGAATTGTTTTTGAAACGTTTACTGCGGCGCTAAAACGCGTATATTTTCGCTGGGCGTTTTGAGTCTTATGATGTCTTTTTTTAAATACTGGCTGTCGAAAGCATTCCAATGGCGTTTCTGGTATGTGGGAATATGTGGGTATACGAAAGGAATGTATGTGGAACTCGTATGGAAAAGGAAATTTAGTTTAAGTTGTTCATTGTTTGAAATTAGGTCCGCTCGAAAGATGTCTGACATAGCGTTGTTCATTAAGTAAATATAAAATCTTTTTTCTATAGGATACTAAGTGACAATTATTTTTTTAATTAAGTAATTTGGTTATTTGTTGTTAGTTAATGGTTAAGCAAATTTAGGCATCGTACCATTTATAGAAGAATACCGTAATATATAAAATTCTATAATGATATATTTTAATAAAACTTAATTATTTTTTAGTAATCAAATTTAATTATCCCAATGTAATGTTCTTCTAAATGTACTTCAAGTCTTTATTTCGTGAGTAGGTTTCTGGAGAGTTTTCAGTGTGAGTAAATAATTTATAATGGCTATTATTCATTCAAGAATAATATTTTAATACTGATTTTAAAGATTCTATGTGAAGCATTTCATGGAATTTTCATTACAGACTATATTTGGTAAAAATGAAATGAACAGAAACAAAATGAACCTTTTTAGATATACACCTCCGCAGCTGATGGATTTCGGTATTAACTTTTTTTTACTTATTCAGGCTTCCTTTGTAGATCATTCACTCGTCGAATGTATGTTTCCATTAAATATGGGTTTCGATTGAAAGAGAACTCATTCGTTCAACTTCGGTACGAATTGCCTGAAACCACAAATGCGGATACAAAGTTAATACTTGTCCGTCACGAAAAATAAAACTACTTGCGCGCAAAGAGCCCCAACTTCTCTTTATCGCGACCAAAATGCAGCGGAAATTAACGAAACATTCTCACTCTCGTTTGTCCCGGAAGCCATAGCGACAATAATCTGCAATCTTTTATTCTACAACGTAAAACGCCGGCTTTTTAACGAGGCAGTGGTGTGTGGACATCGAGATAGAAGTCGTAATGCAGCCACATGCTCTACCGTCACAACATCACTGATGTCCTGGTCCTCTCACCCTCAAAACTATGTTTAATGCACGGACGTAATTTACTGGAACTCTTTGATGTCGAAACATGACTGAGCTGGGAGTGAATGGAATAAAGAGAATGTTGCTTTGTCACCACGAGAAAGTTGGTGCAAATCATTTAATCAATTTCTTAGTATTTTTTGTTTGTATTACGTAGTGCCTGGCAACATTTTAGAGTATTGACTTCTCTCTCCGCATAAATTATTCAATATGGTCGTATTTTAAATTTGATATATCATTAAATTTTAAAAAATACTACCTGTAATGTTTAAAGTTGATGGCATTTTAATTTAATTATCTTAAATGTTTAGATTTTTTTTTAAAATGCGTCTTATTTGAAAACAACGGAATTCATAAAAACGAAATACCTTCTTTACTTTAGCAGAGTAGGTCAAAAAGTAAAACCTGACCACAATTTATAATTATTTTTTTAAACTTTATAAGTTTCAAAGTATTTCAAAAAATCTCATCATACGAATTATTTTACGAGGCAAAGTTGCATGGTTTGAATATATGTATCAGAAATCAAGAATAATTGTTTTTGTAGAAAACTTCATTTATTGATCCTTTACGTGTTTAGTCGACACCATTTGCAGTGTTGCTCTATCACTGAATTGGAAATCAAATCCTGAAACATGTTGAGAGTTTTAATGTTTCAAAAAATCGTTACAATTCTGGTCGGATTATATTATTTAATCTATTCGACAATTCATTAGCTCAAGATATCAGTCGCCGACGCGGAATTTAATATTTTAAATTAAATATTAAGGATTGATATCACTCTTTTTTTTGTTCTCGTATAAACATTATTTGAGTCGAATGAGGATAATTAATTTAATTAAAATATTGATTATTCAATTTAACTTCTATTTACAGAGTTCCAGAACCAACAAATGTTGAGACGGGCGCAAAGGATTATAACACCTATCAATGCGGAGAACCGGGCTTAGCCACGAGGAATCAACGCTTGCGAAAATAAGGGGGTTGACATTTGAGAAAAAAAGAATACAAAAATAATTTTGAAATTTCATAATATAATAATAAAAATGGCTGGAATCCAAATTCAAATGAAATAACTTTTATTATGTAAATCATAATCTTTGCTAAAATAATATTTCTAAAAAGTAATATGAGAGATTTTCAATCACAATTAGTTGCTCTTGAAAATAAAGTTATTAAAAGTGGCAACAAAATCAAGTAAAACCACAGTTTTGCGGATACTGTATTAAGCGAGAGACACTATGTTACTGATATCTTAACTCATTTTGTATTTTCAATTCTTATAAATTTATAAAACTAAAATGACATTGCAAAACGAAATCATAGGTTCTGCTTTAAAATCGCGTAGCAGAGCACTACATTTTTAATCTCAATCAACAATAACTTCTTTTGGTGAAACAAATGATGCGTAATCAGGAATTGTTGCTCCAACAATACCTTCAATGATGAAGCGCTCATTAATTGTCTCACCCAGCGAAGCATCGTTTTGATTTCCAGCGCGCGCCGCGCTCTTGCAAAGCACCCCGTGTTCGGGCCGGGGCCTTAATACGCGTCCGCTCCGCCCCCCCCCTCCCGTCCCCCACGCACCGTCCGGCTCATTTCCTGGCGGGCCGCTGCCCGGCGGGAGGAAATTGTCACGTGCCGCGCCCACGGCTGCCACCCGCTCGCCAACAAAAGTCCCGCGCATCCTATGTATCACCGCCGGAATCCAGCTTGTCTTTTTTTTTCGCGGCAGTTATTTACTGTTCATGCCGCTGCCATATTCGAACGGCGAAGCCTTTTGTGGTGACATGACAGGCCGTGCGTTCGCTGCCCAGCGGGTTTGCCTGGGCGAGGGTGGAGCTCGGCCAAAGCGGGGAGAAAGTGCAGGCGGAGCGGCGAACTAGTGCAGAAAGGAGATGGAGGGCATGTGGGCTGATGGCAGGAAAGTGAGGGCGTCAGGTGAGATGGGAAGTTCGGTTGAGATATCTGCCACACAATGAGGTCTGTTACCGCCAAATCACAAAGACTAGACGACTGAGAAGAGAAGTTTCTGTGAGGGGGTGAGCACAGCCATTTGCCAAGGGGAGTAAGTACGCAGGAGTTGAATAGGTTAAGTCGAAGTGGTGAAGTGTTTCATGTGTTGTATGTAATGAGCCTAAGGAGTGATGTGGGGAAGTTGAAATGAGGGGAGGGGAGAGAGTCGGGGTAGGGTCTTTATGCAGAGGGTGAGCTGACGACCTGGGGGGGGGGGGGGGTCTTTCATTCTTTTTCTAATTGGTAGTGTGTGTTTTATTGGTGAGGGATAAAACGCGGGGGAGGGGAGATCTGTGTGGGGAGTGCGGGGGGGGAAGCGACGGACAGCTGGAGGGAGGGAAACATGCAAGGAGGGAGGTGGGCCTTTCGAATATATTTGGGTGAATTTTGATGATTACACATTCCATTAAAACTGACGAGAGAGGCCGTGGATGTGGTCGCGGAAACTTCACCCGGGGGAAAAAGAGGAGAAGAGAGTTTTATTGTGAAAATGGGAAGGCCTGCGTTTCACAATTACCACCGGGCCTATTAATATTACGCGCCTAAAACGCATCGACCAACTCATATTTCGGAATGTATCCTCATGGAAGAGGTTTTCGTTGTCCAATCTTTCAGACATCAAGCGGTTCGAAGAAGTTGGGTCAAATACTTAAACTAATCTATTTCAATAGTTGTTTTATTTTTACGTCACATGTATTTCTATGACTAAAACTATACAAATACATCGTTGTATGTTAATCAACGTTTACTCAGAGTAATACTTATAAACATACACAACAAACTCAGTCTGGAATATTTAGCATATAACATGTATTCATCAAAAGAAACACGCTTCAAAGTTTTTGGAAACGCATTTTTATTAATAATTGTTTTTTTAATGAAGTCAAAAATAAAATGTTTTACATTCTCAATTGTATAACCAGTTACGATCTAGTAATTAAAAGAAACCATGTTTGTATGTCCCAACGATTTTTTTCTCCATTGAACATAAGTGCAATGATCGTATTCTTTCACGACATCCACTTTCAGAGAGGCAGAAACCTACTGGTTACTGGATGTACTATATCCAAAAGCCCTTCAAATCATTAATCACACTTAGAAAAGGTCGTCATTTGATCCGTAATTAACCAACGACAGAAAGCACGATAGCGGCCGCACGACGGCGTATGGCCGCCAACAACGCGACAGATGACTGTCGGGCGAGACAATGGCTCCCGTTGCGCTCGACGACACCATTGTTTGCCCGTAGCCTCCAGGCGCATCTATCAGCGAGGGTAGATTTTATAACTAAGCATACTGGCGAAGGGGAGGGGCGGGGGGAAGGGGTGGGTAAGAAAACGGAACTGCCCGCCAGCTCGATGGCGAGTCCGGAGGGGGGGGGGGAGGGGGTTCCGGCCCCTTGGGGAGGAATTATTATAATTGAAGGCGATGAATGCAGCGTATCCACGCCACCGACTATTACAGGAGACAGGTCAAGGTTCTGCTCACCGCGCGGGGTGAGGTTGAAACGCTGGGCGTGGAAGGGGGCGGGTGCGGGAGAGTGGTGGGACGGGAGGGGGGAGGAAGGCGGTGGGACGCCAGGGCGAACGGAGAGGGAGCGGCGAAGTGCGGCGCCCAGCGATCCGCCGTTTCCCGGGCAGAAGAGAATGCCTGGGATTCTTGGATGGCTCGCGAAATACCAATATTATGGAAGGCGGACGACGAAACTCATTAATTCTGTATGGGTTGAATATGCAATTGGCTGAAGTACTTCACCCATTAAGTCCCAACAACATTAAAACCTAAAATGTTTCTATTATCGTTATTTTTCTAACTACTTAGAACATAAATGACATATTCACGCATTGATAATATTTTCTTTATTTCTTGCTTTAATTTTACAACGTGTTCCTAAATGGAAACAATCGGAAGATATAGGGTCTTACGAGCTTACGCACCAAGTCCTTAATTGAAAGTACCTAATTGAAGAAACAAGTTGTAATATTATACAGCATTGTAGGTTTTCACGGCCGGAGTCAAGGACAGAGAGGCAAGGTTGTTGGAAAGTGTGAAATAAACAATACTACATCTTTCTTCATGTCTTCCGGGCTGATGGGCCGTGGTCCAATTGACTCTGAGATGCCAATGAACAATGCAATTGGACCACGGCCCATCAGCCCGGAAGACATGAAGAAAGATGTAGTATTGTTTATTTCACACTTTCCAACAACCTTGCCTCTCTGTCCTGTCCTGGAATGTAACGGTTCCACGGGCTCCTGGTCTTGGGGTCTAGAGGTGTGACACCACCATTCTAGCAACAATGTGTCTTGTAAATTCTTGGTGGCTCAACTTTTCATTTGGAGAAATACTGCAATGCATTCTTCCATCAGCAACATTAGAGTGTTGATACATTTCAAAAGAATAGGCAAGTATCATTTTTTATCTTATAACTGTCCTATACTGCGAAATAAAAAGATCCAACAAATCTACTTCTCCCATATGCGAATTGTTGTTGAAATAAGAGCAGGCTGTGGTATTTTCACAAGTCAATTTTGGCTTTGGACCGCTTTGCTTCTCGAAGACGGTGACCAACATCATAGTTTGAAGTAAGACACACTACTTTGTTGTCTTTACATTTGATAGCCAAAATGCCCCGTGACACTTGAAATCATAAATACCTCTCTCTAGTTTATCTGCATTTTTCATTTCATCCAAAGTACATTTTTGTAGACGTGCTTCTCTCACATCTTCGTAAGGAAGCGCCCCGTCACCAACATCGGGAGGCAGATTAACGAGATCTACCTCATCTGTAATTTTTTTCATTACGTCAGGAATTTCTTCAATTCGTAAATATTTCTTGAAATAGAGCGTATATGTAGAAAATAGTAAAATCAGAAAGCTTTTTATCAATAAGAAATTGCACCAAAACATTACACATTACACAACACAGATACCAATCATGGGTCAAAAATATACCGTATCTTCGCCGTGTTCCCAATAGGGTACATCGTAAAATTAACTTTCACACACTCTGTATAATCGAAAGTTTCGATTGTTTATAATCATAAAAGTACTGTTCAAAGTTTCCTTTACGTATCTGTATGTACAGATTTCCGTAAAAAAGAACAATTTCTGAGGAAACAAATATGTTGCCCGGAACAACGTCTTGAAAACTATGGATATGTTAACTCTCCAACAACATAGACTTGCCGCAAAAGTAGCGAAATGAATATTCATTATGTTGAGCGGATCTCTCTCTCTCTCCCCTGATAATAGTTTCATTAACAGGGGAGAGATAAATTGCTTCCAAGAAAGAAAAATATACGTGTTCCCAAAAAGGGTCAATGGAACTTAATGGGTTAATTTGCAACTGCTAACATTTCAGTTACAATTGGTAATAACATTTAATCTCTATCAGGCAATAATTTGGCTTCCGTAAAGTAAGGATGGAAATGCACGATTTCAGTTGTAAAGTTCATTACTAGAGATCCAACATGTTCTCGATTATTTCACAATACATATATGTTTTCGAAATTATATTTCATATTTTAAATAAATATCAAAGTTTAATCTTTTTCGTTTGATTTCCATAGGGAATATAAAATAATGAAAGTATTCGCAATTCGCATTACCATTGTATTAAAATTTTCTCCAAAACTACACACACTATTTTGAAAATTATAGAACAGTATTTATATTTTGAGAGATCCTCTTTAAAACAATGGTGTAATTTGGATATTGTGAAAATATCAAATGCCACTTTCGGTTGATAGTAGCATTTTAAACTAGTTTTTCGCATTCTTTGAGAGCATCGGTTCTATAATTGATGTACATTTTCAGCAAACGTGCGAAGAACTAAAGACTAATATATGTAATGTAATGAAAAACAGAATATTATAATGTAGACACGCCTTGTATTTATTTTCCTAAAGAAATTATTGCTAACATGTCTTGGTGAGAAAAAACTGTGTTCTATTTCACGTCCCTATACATTTACGCCCCCAAAATATTGAATCAAGAAATATAACTTTAGCTTTAAGATTAAGTGTGCCAGAGATGTTTGAACGTATGCCAGTATTTGAGAACCATATTAGTAATGTCAGATTCCATAACAAACGTGTCGGAAACAACTTCACTTGATATTGTAATAGAGCGTGGAATATGCTGGAAATATTTGTGAATGGGCATGTTCCTTGAGGTAAGAATCTTCCTACTATGCACTGGAAGTCTTCTAACAATATCAATATCTTTATTAAGATAAATCGATGGTCTTATTGACGTTAATATACTTATGTTTCATCGGAAGAAAATAACCCAAAATGCATGTGATATTTTCGTCTATTATTCTTCATTGTACCAATAAACACATATTTCAGTAATATAATTATATTCTTAGTGACGTTAATAGTTTGAAAATAAATAAAATCCATCCGGGTGGCATCCGACCCACCTTATTGCATGCCTTTTCAAATAGCACCTTGCCATCAGAGGGTTAATGATATTTTTCTGTGAAATAATTTACACTGAGGTTAATAGGAAAAAAAAATTAACTGCACTTCTGTAAATTCATATGTAAAAAAAAATAAAACGAAAAATAAACAAAAACACTCAACTGAACTAAATAGTAAGAGGAGTAACAAAAATAAATTTCAATATAGAAAACAAAATGGTAACTGGTTTACAAATAATTAAAGGCACAAAGTATGAAAAAAGCATACTTTCGTTAAGAAAATCGTCCTCCCGACCGAGCGGCACCCGAAATACGGCGGAAGGCAGACTGTCGACCTCTGGGGCGGTTGGAACCGCGCCACAGGGCTTGCCGCTGTGCACCGCCCACGCCGCCTCGCCCCGCCCACTCGCCCCTCCCCGCCCCTCGCCGCCCACTCCGCACGGCCCGCCGCCGAAAAATTATTCGCCGTAAATTCGTCCCTTTGAGAACGACCTATCTGCCGGCGGCTATCCGCCCGACTCTAATCGTCCGAAAGTCGAGATAACTACGCAAAGTCGAGGACGTATGTTTTCGACTCCCACGTCGCAGAGGGCGCTGGCGCCAGCGGAGGCACCGCCATATTTAAGTGGCCGTTTTTTTGGCCGGTTCCTCTGCCACGAGGACGGCAAGTGATTTGTGTCTCTTCGCAGAGAGAAAAAATGTACCAATAGAAAAAAAGTTTTTATGCTGCATGTTCAAGCGATTAACAATTTGAAGGCACTGAAATCTTTCTACACAAGGAGTTGATTTAGAGTGAACCTTTTCACACAATACATTTTTTCTTGATAGACTAAGTCCCAACATCCCTAGTAATCAGAAAATTCATCGTCTACTTATTTTTCCTTCGTTCAGTCGTGTCGAGTTGAATTGAGCCACATTGTAACACACTTCTGATTAAAATACGATTAAGGTTATTTGTACAATTATAATGAATAAAAGCCCCAGAAAAAGTGAATGAGGGTTAATATTTCCATAGTTATTTATTTTAAAGGCTTAGTAGGCATTATCAAATCAAAAACTATAAAAGAACCAAAATACTGTTTTCATTTTGTAAGATTTACAAAAAAGTAATGTATAGATTCTCTTTACGAAACATCATTAGCTCAATTTTGAACTTTTCTTCATTTTATTTGATATGGTTCTGACAATGAGACGTTTGAATTCGACATAAAATATTTGAAACACTCAAAAACAGTACTCATTTCACCATTCAATTGTAGCAGTTCTTCAAAAATTGTTTAATTTACTTAAAAAAATAATTTTGCTCGAATAACTTTTCAAACCATCTTATCACAGAGAAAGCTTTTACTTAAATTACATATAACAAAAGTTCTTTATCAATCTCTTCTAATGTCACCAAGAGTTTTAATATTATTTGGACTTTCGTTGGAGCCTTGAATATGATACAAATGTAAAATAGCCGAACTAACGAAAGAGAGAGTCTAATAAGTCGTATTTTTACATTCAAAATATCAATTTTTATTTCAAGACTCAGATGTTATGTTTAACACAAACAGAAATATGCATTACGTGTCTCTTATGTTTACTGTTCCCACACGACGCAGAGAATCATCCACTAGAAGTTGTTCTCTTAAAACTTTACATCAACATCCATTTCCGGACGGGTATTACATCCGCCGTGCTTAATACATCAAATATTAACAGTGCCTCTCCCGGGGCGACCCCATTATATTCCATCCGTACGCCACCACCGCTCGCCGCTGCACTGCCGCAGCAGCAGCAGCAGCAGCAGCAGCAGAAGCGCTCTCTGGAAACAAACGAGAAGCGCGCCGTGCCAACTGCCAAGGGCGCCGCGCGACGGCGGGAATCGGAAACACATTGAAACAACAACAATAATCATTTCGACTGAGTCCTCAAGCGACGAGGTTCTCCCCGGCGCTGTGCCGCGTGTCTTCTTGGAAGTCTGTGCAATATTCCCGAAAGCACTTGCGCGACAGGGAGGGGATTGTGTGAAGCGGGCAAGACACAGCCCTTCAAATTCCTTTAACGTTTTCCCGCTGCTGCTTAACGAAGGGCGAAATGTGTGTTGGAAACAAAAGAACTGCTGACAGCGTTGTTGCGTTCGGCGAAGTCCTTTGGAGAAGTTTCTCGTCGAGTTGGGGCCGATGTAATGCGCGAGTAAGACTTGCGGATTGCTAACTCGAATTATGTAAAAGGAGATAATGAAGCCGACACTGCATTTCATTACACACCCGTTGGAGGACTCGTACTGCAGGCCTGTCTAATAGAATTAGCAAGGTCGTACACATACGATGATATGTAAATCATTGCAGCAAAAACAATGAAAGAGAAATTGGCAATCAGATCATTACTCGATGGAATGACTGAATTATCCTCATCCATGTCAAACAAGTAAAAATAAATGCATTACTCTTTGTAATGGACATGTGCCTCCAATACGTTTCAGAATGGCTTGGAGTGAAACTAATGAATTGGAAAAGAACATAAATAGATCAAGAACACGATGTTTTAATCATTGAACTTATTAACACGTTTCAACTTTATTTTAATGCATAGTTTAGTAATATTTATAAAACATAAATAAATAAAAATTTAAAAAATACAAGACACTATTTTAACTGCAATAATTTATCAAATATTATAAAAATAACCTTATACTACATTGAGATCAATACAATACCCAACCATTGAGTTGAGCCTTATGTATCGTTTCTTGTTTATTTACTTGTGAATCAGATCTAAATAACAAAAGTGCGTACATTTCAAACTACTACAAATATGAAACTTTGATTTAGTTTCATCCCTAAATACAAAACATGACCAGTAAAATAATTTAGGTTCTTTGGCACTAAAAATACAAACAGTTCCATTTATCATGAAAATTTAACTAACATGCCGTTTATACTTTCAATTGAATTGATGCCTTCTTTCACGTGGCGAGACTCGGGCCATCAGACCCGCTGTTCCGTCTGACCACGCAAATTTCGCTACGCTCCTTTCACCGACTAGCGGAGAAAGGAGGTATTTCTTGGGCGAGAAACAGGCGATTTGAATTTTGCTCAGAGGTGTCATTTAGGCTTGAGGATCTTTTACATGGAAGTAAATCTACTAACATGGGACTGCCGGCTTTACTTCCCTTCCGAAGGAAGGTGTATGACGGATTTTTTCGCCCTAAAAAACCCTCGCCCGTAAAAGCTTTCGTTAGTTTTCTAGTTTATCCACTGACAAACTTATGTAAGGTGTATGTTTCTATATTTTAATACTTATAATCTCGTGCAATAAAACTCAGTTAAAAAGCTTCTGTCATATACAATATGCAAAAAAATTTGTAAAATAATGATCTTTCGAATATTTTCTATGACATTTATTTCAGGCCAGATTGCAACTTAAAAATATTCTTAACACTGCTAACACTTATTTTATCTTATTATGTAATTATTTAACATTTGTTACAGTCGGCATTAGATTCCTTGTATACATCTCATCAAGACTTTAAAATATCTGTAGAACCGCCAATTAAACGTATAGGTCTCGTCCGGATGCTCTTACATCACGTACTGTCCGCCAAGTTAGGATTGACTGCCTCAAGGAAATTCTGGTGAAATCGACAAATCGAGATGCTGGGTGCTCGCATTTCACCGGAAGGCAGAGGAAGACCCTTCAACATAAAAGGAAGGCTATGTTGATTTGCCGCAGACCACAGCAGTTTCTTGCTTTTGACACTCGCGTCAGAGGGGGACCAAGCGACTGACGAGGTGCGTGGTAGAGAGTGATTTCTTATAGAGTTCAACTGTGCTTAGAATTTTGAAAAATATACGTCATTGAAAAATAATGTAGATTATAACTACATTAAATCTAATTTTATGAAAGCCCCGGTAACCCAAAGTATACGTTACTCGTATAAGGAATACTTGCCCATATGACAATGTACGTAAGTGCATATAAAGGTTTCGTGCTTTTTCTTAAAAAAACAAACCATAAACTTGTATATTTATGTCCTAATAGCGAGTGAGTCAAAACGAGCGGCCATATTATCAGGAGGCCCATTTCACCCCGCACTTGAACACTCAATCAATGATCGCGCTGCATTGCGAACGCTCAATAAATCAACGTAGTGAGCGGAGGGTAGAAAATTGCCAGCAATTGGGAACACCAGAAACGATATTTTGCCCTTCCATGACAGTGTTTTGATTCATTCGCCGGCTGTGGGCTTCACCTCTCGTTTAGCAGTGGCCGCAGGGACGCTTACACGTGGCACGGCAAGTGCCACCGCACCAAGCTTTGCTTCCACACGCACGCAGTGTTCACGGGAAACGTGGCGCTTTTTGATGTGTTCCAGGCTGTGTGGTGAATGTTCTAGGCATACATGCTCTGTTTGGTTTCAAATCCTTGACTTTCTGATGACTTAAAAATGCATCATTAACTGCGTCTCCTTGTCATGTCCCTGCGGGAGATGTGAAATACATTTCGCGCGTATTTCGTAAAATTGATCGAAATAATCATAAGGACCAAGCGAATAAATAATATTAAAATGAACTTGTCAATTACATTTTTCTGCTCACGAATAGGACGACTAGGACCCAGGTAAATGCATGCACCCTGCATTTACCTGGGCTCAGTATCATATCGCGGTGACAAGTGCATGTAACTTTAATTGGGAACCAGCATTTAGCTGAGTCCGATTTTTATTCCCCAGGGTTGTTAGCCCTGGGGATATGGAAGATCAAATGATGATGATAATAAGGGGTAAAAAAACGACACACTCATACAGACATACACAAATACACCCATGCCCGAGGCTGGACTCGAATCCGAAAGCTTCTGCTCCGAAACAACTACGGCACTAGTGCCTTAGCGATCTCGGTCATTTGATTGGCTATTAATTATAATTATTACATTAATTGAAATTAATAAAGTAATTATACGAATACGCGTAATATTTTCCTCTCTTCTCAGAACTTTTATTTCATAAACTTTTCCCTCTGCTTACATTATTTTTTCCGTCTTGTATTCACGTTGTTTGTCATTAAATTATTAGAGAATTAGTTTTTCTGACTAGCCATATAGTTTCATATATTTTCTTCTAACAAGTGTTATTGCAATTATTCAAAAGCCATTAATAATTTCGACCATTATTTGCTAATTGAACATGTCCATTAGTAATGTGAGTATGAAACAATACTCGTGATGATTTAAAGTTGTCAAAGGTCTCAGTAATTGACTGATGTATTAAGTGAATTACATTTCCCGATCTCCAAAATCAATTTTCGCCTGTGTACGTGAGTGGAATTAGAAACGTAAGAACGCTGAACAAACTTCTGCAGGCCACGTTTGCATTTGAAGCGTGGCCGTGTCCAGTGCGTTCCCACGTGCGCTGGGTTGAATGTTTGTTCTTCGCTCCATGAAGTAATAATGCTGGTAAAATTTTCCAGCCTAAATCCATTTTATCATGAATCTTTGGAATGTTATCTAAAGTCAGTGACTCAACTTGTGATGATGAAATAGAGCGGTCTTTAGTCTAAGTAGACAGTATTTTTACTTTCTCGCTCTTTCTTCGTGAAAAGAGAAAATTATGCAATCGTATACCGAAAAACGGCTAATTTTCGACAGAAAAACTCTTATTGCTGGTTTCGGGCAAAGAAAAAGTCAATAATCCTGCATATCATATATAGGAAATTACTACCTCTAACACGTGGTATGGCAAGAATCCATGTCTTCTGAGTCCTTGATACGAAAAAATCGAATGACTTCAAAATGTCTGTCTGTGTGTCTGTGGTCGATGCTAGCGCCTGCACCGATCAGCTGATTTTCTCCAAAATTGATATTCTCCTATTGTTTTGAACGAACATGAGGCTCTGCGAGGTTGAAATGGATATTTTGATTTTTTGTCGCTATTTTACCTGAAGCGTCAAAAACATTTTCAAATATTATGAAAATCTTAGCATAAACTACGCTTAAGAGAATGATGAAGGTTCGTTGAAATCAAAGATTGTTCGAAAATTGTTTGTGAAATTGTTGTGTTTGTAATTGAGTGTTGCCGGTACAGACTTTTGTACACGAGCTGACCTTTCAATTATGTCTCATAAATGTTATTAACTTTGTTGATAACTTAGGTCCATGGTGTCGTGGGGTCTGTGACACGCTCAAACTCTACCATCAGCTCTTACCCACTGAAATCGGGACTCAGCTGATCGAACCACGGTTTACCAGTCGTCTAGCATCCAATCGATATGGCCACGAGCTCAGGACACGGCATGCTATTAGCAAAGGCACTCGCGCCGGTCTGCTTCCATTTCAGCTGTATTTCTTATTTCTTATCTCGTTGACTTTCCTATTGCTTCTACGACATCAACGAAAGGATTTTGCACATTCAACAGTGTTGAGAGCAAACGTATTATTGGAATTCCCGAGGCTGAACGGTCGTGTCGGCGGATGACCATCCACCTTGGCCGTTTTGTGCAGACTGTTAGGTCGTGTTGGTACCAGCAAATGTGTGAAGCCACGTATACACGACAACTGAGCTCAGGGCACCCTCAACTGACCATAATTAGGAAAGATCGTCGTATTTTGCGACAAGCAAAGGCAGATCTAACTATTCCATTGTCCGCCGTTCAGTGTCCGCATCATTGATACGCCAGTGTCGACGTACATTATCGTTATCCCTGTGTCATCATCAAGAACATCATTGGGCGTTTTACGTCAAATAAAACCTTTTGGTTTAATTTGACGTACGTCATGCCCCCTTGACCTTTGTTATCACATTACTGCCTTTTTTACACTCTGGAGTATCTTGATCCGTATCCACTCCCGTGGCATCCACTGTGTAACTCCGTGGTGGCTCGTAAGCCCATTGCGACAGTCTCTGCCGCTAGTGTTCCATAGGTCCAAGGCGGCGTTTGAATCTTATTACGGGAAGGGAAGATTGGTCTTATTTATCCTTCACATTCATACACCATTCGATCCGGGAGAGGTCTGGAAAGGAATGTGTTATTCAAGATCCCACTTGACGATTTGGATAAACCCCACCATGACACGGCTCTAAAGCAAACATCCATGCCCGAGGTCGGATTAGAAGGATGTTTCCTGCAGCTTGTGGCTGCCGCCGTAAGAATAACCTCTAAGCTACGGGACTCGGCTAGATTTCTGTGTCCACCCGAACCATCTCCTTAGGCGATTGGGTGAAATGCATTTTGTCTCACTTCTCCCCGCAGTAACCTACCCAATGGCATTCATCTAACTTCACGTCCATGTATTTTCGTGAAAGGCGAACCTGGACAGCTACAAACGGACCAGTCTTTAGTTACGAATCCAGATTTTGTTCTCTTCTTTGTTCTCTGACGACGGTCGCGTTCGTGTTTTCAGAACGTGCGGTGAGCGCCTCTATACTGCATTTGCTGTCACTTGAAACATCATACCTACGCCTGGAATGATGGTCTGGAAGAGATGACGTATGACTATTGGTCACCCCCAGTAGTGGTACGTGGTGGGACAGTATTAGCACAGCCATATGTGCTGGATTTCCTGCGAGTAAGTGCCGCCACTCACGACTGTTGTTTTGAGAGGTCATTATCAACAAGACAATTCTCGACCCCACACTGTAAAGGGTTTGCTTCATGTCATTGCTCTACTCGGTGGCCTGCCAAATCGCAGATTTGTTACCAAGGGAGTAAAGACCCAATGCAGCAAATATAGAAGATATGCTGAAGTATAACTGGAGATACCCATACCTCCAAAAATATAATATTCCTCCATTCTCCCTCCGAAGTTCTTGAGAGCGTGATTACTTGTGAATGAGTGTATTTACTATAAACTTTCCTTGCAAATATAAATAATCCGTATCTCTTACAATGAGCAGAGGTAAAACAATGACAAAATTCTAAGAGCATCTCTCTTATTAAATCCTCTTTAATAATCCTTGAAATTAAAAAAATATATATAGGATCACCAAGAACTGCGTACCTCGAGTCTGCCTATTTTACTGAACGCTCATAGAGCATGGGAGCTAACAAATCGGGTGTTGTGCTGCAGCGGCAGCTACTCGTGTAAGCATCGCAACTGCAAATCAGCAGGCAAGAAGCCCTCGCAACGAGACAGCTGCGGCTCGAGGCCTGCTGCCGGGGCGGCCGCTGGTGCGTAAGGCCCCTGGCAGTCGCAGACCCAAGTAATCCGGTTAGAGCCCGGGCCATTGCAGCTATTACGCGCGCCGGCCGGCCGCAGCGCCGCGGGCCGCCGACGACAATATTGTGAATTACCGGGAAATGCGATTAATGGGTCCGGTGATTAACATAACTGATCCGAGCCCCGGCGGGGGAGGTGGGGGCCGAGGAGGGGGG
>BOPP01000064.1:907133-918668 GCA_017312745.1 Gryllus bimaculatus
GGCGGGGGCGGGGCACGTGCGAGGGGGGCTTGTTACGAGCTGCGAACGCAGCCGCCTGCAACTTGTGAATGAAATCATCCCACGTTGCGGTCCTCAAGCTCTTTCTCCAAGTGAAACTCTCTTTAAACTTGATACGTAGTCGTAAAAGCTGGCCTACGTAACTATATCTACTAAGTGCACAAGTAACACTTTTCAACGAAATTACGTTTTAAATACTAATATTTTTCTAGGCTGATGCAATAAGTAAGTATTTTGTTCTACTTTTCCGGATTCTTTTTTAAATAATGTGACATCAATCACTTTTTCACTAATTTTTTTCTAATTATTATTGTAATAAAACTTACTAAGTGTCACCGAGCTCTGGGCGAGAGAAGGTACGACTCAGCTCGCGAAATCGTCCACCAAAGCAAAGGCGAGCACGTAACATTTAGAACATTTACCTGATATCTCTCCAGACGATTTTCTGGAAATGCACCTTGCCAAATGACTCGCCAACTTACATGCTCTACTTTAAATAAAATGCAACTGTTTTCCAACTCTATAACCAGTTTATTCTTCTACGATTCCGCAACTTCTACGCCAAATATCTATCTCTAAGGGCATCATTTTTTTCTTTATTTCCTCTACTTCCTATATTTATGTCCCGTAAACACGTCTTTCTAAAACTGAGTAAAGAAGTTTTTTGGAAGTGTTATTAATTTGTTCATTTTTACGTTCTTGGAAACTTTTCAGTTTAAAATATGTTTGAGAACGAAACAACGTCGATGAGTGGGTGTAGGCATAGCGCTGCAGATGCAGTCAAACGCAGAAGGCGTGCTCGGGAAGAAACCTGTCGGGGACTGAACACGAGGACGATATTATCACCATGATACACAGAAGAACCTTCAGCTAACAAACTCCAGAATGAAGTGACTAGAATTTGAACGCCCACAACGCACTGACTGCTACGGTCTAATGCTAGTGTAGACATCGATGCCGGTTACTGAGTACGTGAGCTCTCTGAGTACGTGAATACTAGAGGCGTCGGTGTCAATTTTTGAATAATTATCGGAAGTGTGTTCAGAAGAGTTCCTTGAAATGAATCTAAAGGAATGTCACTTTACCTGCGCTACTACACAGTGTTTCAACTCAACTTATTCTTCAAAGGTTCTCACCAAATACCTCATTTACACAGGATCTCCCAAAATAAATATTACAATTTTCTTAGGGAATGCAGAGTGACAGAAAATGATCACTTCTTGTCAATTAACATGCATAACAAGCAGTGGGAGATTTCGTTCAAAGGATGTGACATACATGAGGAATTTTCCCCTGATCGTGCCCTGATGTTCGTCAGGCACACGAAATCTCCGTGACTGGGTCCGAACATGACCTGAAAATTACCAGTGCTTACGAAGTTGCCTTCAATCAGGAATAAATGTCGCATGTGAGTGTATGAAATTTCCAACTACACGTTCACTAGCCAAAGACAATCATTATCGACCTCCCCTAGAACTTTGTAACATTTTCTAAGACATATACGACAAGCACTTCCAGACACTCAGACAAGATCAACCCCCAATCAACATTTGTTCACCCCAACAACCCATTTACATGGCATTTTTAAAATTCTTTCTAATTATTGGTTTAAAATATTTGTTGCGGTCGTAAGAGCGCTGTCGCTGCTGCGGGCGTGGGCGCGGCTGGGGCAGACGCAATAGTCAGCTGGAGGTGCTCGCGACGCGTCGAGGCGGCAGAGGCTGCGGGCAGGCAGCTGCGGCGCTTCGGGCGCCCGAGCGGGCCCATCGATCAACGCGCGACCGACGCCCCCCGCCCCCTCCCCGCCCCCGCCCCCCTCCCGCCCTGCCGCCTGCCCTGGCGAGCGGCCCGCCATCGCCGGCGCGCGGCGAACTGCGCGGGCAGGCGGTCGTCGCTTCGACTTTAATTTACTAGTTAGTTTGTCGAGGCGGCGGATGGCGCGTGGGTTGCGCGGCAGGGGAGGGGGTAGAGCGGAGGGTGAGATGGAATGGGGGATGGTGAAGCGCGGAAGGGATGTTGGGAGGTGGGAAATAAGAACAGGTTGCGTAAATGTTGGAAGTTGTTGCGGAGTTACATGAGAGTCAAGGTGTGTAGTCAAGATGTCGGAGAGGGCGTAGTATATATTCTTGCGAAAAAGTAAAAATGGTAAAGATGGTGGTTGTAGAATACGTAAACTAAGGCGATAACATTAGGAGTGACATCCGCGACCCTGCTTTGTATAATTGGAATACAGTAAGGAGACATAGCAATCAATAGCTTTGGACACTTGGGATGTTTCTGTGAGAAGACTGATTCATATGGTCAAAAGGCAGCGCAGAAAGGATCGAGATAGTTGTTATTCTTGGAAAATTACTCATCAAGCTTTCAGAGGAAAAGTCAATGGTGAGGAACGATGTTGTTGTTGTTATTGTTGTTGTTCTTGTAGTAGTGGTGGTGGTGGTGGTGGTGGTGTTTTTGATGGTGGTGTAAACCCCGATCTCTGGAGAGTCCCAGCAGCCATCTCCAACGTGGGCTCTTATGTTGGTCTTTCCCGACTTCGGCACCACTTGGGCACCCAAAGCACAAGAGGATTTTCGACGACTTTCTCCTCCTGGGCCCAGCACTATGACAGCTTCAGTAATTTTATCAGTTACTTTCGTCGTTCCTTAATTGAGCGAAATAACTAATCTGTTCACAAAATGTTGGGGAATTACTTCTTCTGTGAATTTCGCGAAGGATCTTGAACATGAAATGATTTTGAACACTACAACTATCATGTAGGTCATTGAGGGTATTTTTAGCTTTTGAAAATACACCGCTGTAATAATTTTAACCCCTAAAATTAGGTCTAGAAATCTGTACGCTAACGCCTTTACGACGGTAGTGAGTAAAGGGTCGGTAACGTATTGGAAAATAAATAAGGAAAGAATTGATTATAGAAGGAGGTTGGATATGGAAGAGAGGTCGAAGTAGAGATAGTTTGAATAACAAGGAAGATAATTACGAATAAAATATGCAGATGGTTTTGTCGTACTGTACGAAGAAGACGGATTTTTGTAACGAGAAGAGGCTTAGGATTCTTTTCACAGATGGCAGCGATGTATTCACCAAATTGTGGCACTCTCAAATTCACGGTAATCACTGAGATATTTATACACTTCTGTGAACTTACGTTCCTCTGCGATTAAATATACTTAATACGTACAAATATATTTAAATTTATGAAAAATATTACTTCTGTTTCAAAGATAAATTTATATTCTTCATCCTGGTCACCAGGTTTCATCAAGGCAATCACTATGCATGAGAAATAATAGCGCACTCTTTCGAAAATATCTTTTCATGTTTTCCGTCCTATTAATTGATTAAATCTGTGCCTTGGGATAAGACAATCATAAGTGCCACCAAGTCGGTATTGAGATATCGCGAAAATAAAGTTTTATCATTATCTATTAATCATGTTTTACAATAATTTAACTTAAAGCCAACTTAAATGTATTGAATGTAGCTTTGACCTTAATTTTTTAAATTTGAGGCGTAAATATGTCAGATGTGTAAGATATCGTTACTTAGCTAAGTCGTTGCGCCTTATTTCTAAAATGCGCTAACGTACCTAAGTAATGATGTCTTATCTTGCCCCAAATATTTTCAATTACACAAATCAAGATACATTTGGAAATGAAAACTAGAATTTACATTGTAAACATGTTTAATTAGTAATAATGACATGCTAGGATGGTCTTTTCAATGACGGAGACCTTTCCACATATTGTATATCCTCATCATAACTGACTAACGAATCTTTGGTATCGTTAAGGAATAAAGAGGAACAAGTTCCAAACATTACATATTGAAATGATCAATATAAACGTAATTTTAAAACGTTATAATCTATATTTCAATTTTATTGCTATTGCCTCTAAATTCATAATGCATATGATTAATATTCTGTTCCATTCGTTTTAAATCATGTTAAATTATTTAAGAGATTAATTCACTCTCTTCAGATATTTTTGTGTATATTAAATATTATTTGTAACAATTTCTAATTTTTTAATTATTTCAGTTTTTTATTCATGTTGTTACGTTGTCATCGTTAGATTTTGGATAACGGGGGAAGTCCCAAACATCGTACCATCTATATGAAGTTGAAATGAAGAACATTAAACAACATAAGAAATAGTCTTAATTAAATGGAAACGTAGTAAAATGGGAAGACGAAAAACGCGAGAGAAATGGAAGAATAAGAGGAAATGACCATACGAGAAATCTCATTTGATGAAGGATGAAATAGAGAAAATGTGTGCCTGATCTACGTCGCGAACACAACAGTCCCACCTCGCAGTCTGATTGTGTGCGGGTTACGTCCATAGGGATTCCGCATCTGCATCACGAAATGAAGCTTTGAAAAGTGCGGCCTGGAAAGGCCCAGCCGGTGAGCGAGTTGCATCAACCGGTGTTCCAGCTCGACCTCTCCCAGTTCCTCTATCAACAATTTCGCACAATCTCTGCGATAGATCTTCAGATCATCTTTAACTTAGCAAAAGGTGGCGTAAAGGAAAGAATATAGTGTTGTTGAATCATAATTATAAAATTTACATATCAATAATTGTACAAACATTTTAAGTGTTATTAGAAATTGGAATGTAAACATAAAGATTTATTAACTAATACGTTTTGGACCCGATCTGCAGTGATTCTAAAGATAATTAGATTTAGTCAAATGTGTTAGTGATCCTAAATCTGGGGAACCCTTTTATTCTACTTTTTGCCGTCACCTAACGCGCAGATCATGGTTTCTCACTACTGAGTCCGTTACTGCCAGTTTATTCCATTGTTTCGTTTTCTTTATTACTTTATTTTGAATTATATGCTCACGAGATTCGTCGATCGAGAGTTAAAAACATCAGAACAATAAAATCACAAAAAACAATTATTTTGAAAAATTATTGTTTTCGTCACAATAAAATGAATCATTAATGCGACTAAATAATTTACGTGGTTGATATTTCCAATACATTTTATAATGATTTGTTATTGGTTCATATGAATAAATATGAATATTTTTTATTGCATACACCATGTTTAGTAGTAATTTTGTCGCATAATTAATTTAAAAAACTATAAAACAGTCTTATTCAATTCATCAGATGTAGTATCACAATGTAAATAGCAAAAGCATTAAACAGACTATCAAAATAAAATATTAAATGGATTACTTTAAATAATAAACTACGAAGAAAGTTTATAAAATGTATCAATTGAATCAAATAGAACGTCGCAAACAACAGATAGATGTCAAAGGATGTTAATCATTTCTCGAAATATTTAACAAGGAAAACTAAAATATTATTAATCTAGATATAAAGAGAATGCGTTTTATAAGAACAAAATATAAGAAGAGGATATTCGGAAGTGTTTCAGCTTATTGCCTAAGAAAAAAGCCTCCCTTCTTTCTCTTCACACAGGTGGTGGAGATATAGAAGAAGAAAAATGATCAAGAGAAGGTTTATGGTGATATGTGAAAGCACAACAAAGCTTTATGTGACCATGACTTTGTCATGGAACACAAGAGATTAACAGCGGGACATATTATCTGCATCTCACATAGATCCGGATCTGTTCCTCCTAGGGTGAACGCAATTTTCGCTCAGTGAAAGAAAATGCTAGAATGCTACAGATGTTATAAAAATGTGTTAGTAATAAAATTCCAGAAATAATTATACATAGTCAATTGTTGCTGTTATTGGTTATGGTCTACCTTTAAATGAAATGCACATTGTCTATAAGTATGTCTTTTGGTCTTAATTACAATGTTATTAAGATGATACCGTGATATATTTTTTTCCAAGAATGTCACCTGTAAGGCAATTTTTCTCATCCTTTTCATTAACTGAAACTATAATTAGGAATGAAAGCAAGAAGGAAAACTACTTCAGATCTCTAAAATTAACGGTTCCAGCTACTGTTTTCCCCCAGACGAAACAAACACAAATTTTATGTTTAATCCAAATGTAAATGATTTTTAGGTATTCGAATTGCACGTGATATCAAATCACCTGTCTGATCGGTTCGGACAAGCAAAATGATCTGACAAATTGTCACCGATAATTCAAATCATTAGTAAAACACCCAAACCACGTTATATATCTCACCAGCAAGTATTCATAAATGTGACGTTGAAATTTCGAAAAAATCAGTAACCGTTTTGGCGCATCGTAATGAAATACCATTAATTTCCGCGTTTCGATTTGTTCCTCTTCGAAATTGTGTTGTCGTGCGGAGAAAAACACAAGTCCTGAATCAACTGTAATTTTAAAATGAATGCGCATTGGATGCACCCTGCATGGGAGTTCCGGATCCGGGGGCAATTTAATCTGAGTTCTACTATCGGGATACAAATTAATTGGATCGTTGACTGTTATTTCTATAAATACGCCCATGTGAACTTCGAAATTTTGGAATTTACAGCGCGTTACTGCGTTTGCAGTGGCACACTTTTTTAACGATGCAGATTACCAGTATGTGGAATGAACATTTAGGCCAGTAATTGGTCTAACAAGACAAATAGTTTAAATAGATCGATTAGTTTGATGGCATTACTCTGCTGGGTTGGTAATTGCCAAAACAGTATTTTTGGAAATTTTCAACAAATTATATTAAGTTCAATTTTGCTCGTTCCCGTTATTCGGAATTCCCGAACTAGTAAACTAATTTTGTACCGATTTTCAGGAAGTTATTGGACAAATTAATTGGTGAACACAGTTCCTTTATAGGACTATCATGTCTAGTTGAAATTTAAAATGAGAGAAAAATGTGGAAAAAGGAATATTTTCATATCACAATTGTTAAGAGAGATGTTAAAGAACGCTATTTACCTTTATATTTTACGAAATATATTTTGCCTTGTAATATGCTGCAAAAATAGTGAAATTCGTACCAACAAAACGCGTTTAGTTATACACACTTAGTAGAATTTATAGATATCTTACATTTAATCTCCTATATCAATGATATTTTTTAAATCCATCATAAGTAAAAGTATGCATTATTATAAATTATTCCTACAATGCACGTTTAATAATCGTAAAGATATTGGTATCGTTTCCTATTTACAAAATAAGACATTTCGAAGGAATTTTAAATTTTACCAAGACAAGTATTCAGTGACACAGTTGAAGATATATACAGAATTTTTGCGTGGTGTTTTTGAATTGTATGTGGCGCTGGTGCGTGTGACAAACGCTTGTTCCATCGGCTTTAAAGAGAGGAGTTTGTTTTTTGCCACATGCAGTCATGTGAAACTATGTGCTAGCGGAATGAAAACCATAATTCTGAGAAACAAAATCCAGTGTTGGGCTGTTACCACACGGAATATCACACTACACATTGTGGAGACAGCCCACAGAGATTTTATACTTTGCTATGACCTTTTTTTTGTTCTATCGCACTAAATAAGGAATATCGAGAGATAAAGTTTTCGATAGCCATTTTTCTTTAATTTGTTTAAATGAGTATACAAAAGTGATATATTTTAAGTTCTGGATTTGAATTTTGCTGTAAGTGTCATTGTCATAAGATAACATTTTCAAGTGTCATTACAGTTTTTCTAACTATGATACCGCTCTTGAAGTGTAAAGTATAACATAATTCTTTATTAAAATCTAACTTGTCAATTTTTTAACTCGTATTTGGGATCGCCTGATTTGCACTAATTAAAAGAGAATTTGCCAGAACAACAATACTGTATTTTCAAAGAAATCACAAGCATGATTTTAAATGATACAGAATACGAGAAATTTACAAGTCAACAATATTAATAAAACTTCAATGTGTACTATTTCTTTATAAGCCAATTATTTAATAAAAATGCAAACTACTGCTACCAATTTTAAAGACAATGGTATTTATATAAACCATTAAGGTAGACCTCATAGCGGTTAACTTCAGAATATAACGATGGTCCTGTGTATACAAATATGTCTGGTTACTTTAAATTTACTACATTGTCTAGTAGGGAGTATGCTCTAGTGCACAGTAGCACAAGGCCATTCAGAGAAAAGAAATTTTCAAAAAATGACTACTCGGTTTTAAACCACCACCTTCAAGGTTCAATCAAATGATTACAGGTACCCTTCATATAATAAAATGGTGTTTCCTAGAAAAACAAAGAACAATGGCAACTTACCTACCTTCATACTCTGAAATAAATTAAAATCCATCGTAATCATTCACTTACCTTTCACTCAAGCGCGCTGGGCCTCTTCGACAGCGAACTAGCGCTGCATTACGATGCAGACGTGTTCTCCTTCAAATGTTAAATAATGTTTCATTTAACGTTTTAAAAGCGTTTCGCTGCCTCTGCTCAAGTACCTTGCGTTTAATGAGGCGACACCTGCACGCGACATATTAAAGCAAAAATCTGCCTTTTTAATAAGCGTCGCGCTGGCGGCCTGGCAAGAGCTGCGTGGCTGTTGAGCTACCTGGCTCGCCAGTTTGCACGCAGGGGACCGGAATGTAGGTGTATTGCTCTTGTTCCTGCCGAAATAATTCCTGCGTGGTGCGGCACAGCCTGCCATATTTTAATGTAATCCACAGCTTAGCATAAAGCCATATAATTAAAGTGGACTAAATGAACGAATTGTGTTTTGGGGGACATTTTGATTTAAGTTCAAATTGTTCTGGCCAGTGAAAATGTTAGTTTTGCTGAAACCGTTTTACGTGGATGTGTAAAACGATATTCACTCGGTAGTGTGCGTGATGGATGTAACAATAAAGCGTGGGAGATAAATTATAAAACTCATGTCTCTCTTTTGTTGTCTTCACATTTCCGGAAGGTGTTCAGACTTTTTTGTGAATCGCTACTGCCACCTAATATCAGACGTTGGAATATTAAAACAATCGCATATATCAATACCGATAAATTAATTCAAAACTTATGTTATAATGTATGCACTTATAGGATTTAGTATTCCACAAATAAACTTTGATATGTTTTCAAAACAAGCTTTGAATGAATAAGATATTTAATAAATGCTGTTATGACGTATTTTTAGTACAATGAATAAATACAGAGAATTGAATAATAATAATAATAATAATAATAATAATAATAATAATAATAGCTTTATATGTACCAATTCATACAGAATTGTCTAAAATCGTGATCGAAATCTAAATGATACGAAAAATTAATTTTTTTGTGGCACACGTTACTCATGTTTTATGCCGTTGCATATTTCTATAAATTTATTTTGTGAATGTAACAGTATTTTATTACACTTATGTTAAATGCCTTAATTAGTTCCATATTTACGCATTGCGGTAAATATGCCTCATACAAGTAATTGTAAGGACAACGCGAAACAAATTAACAATGTTTTATTTTAATTTACAAAGTTCTCCAATAACAAAAAATTTGTTCGTGAGGTTAACGAGTGAATTCGAGCTTGTCCATGAATAAATTAGAGCCAATTTGCACCCGGACACTTTCGGCTGTAGCCGTTCAGAACATCCATGCCCTCAACATTCATGACAAGTTTCCCGATTTGTAAAGAGCAGCAAACGAGAGCGCATCCGCCATTGTTGAACACGGTCGTTCGGCCACCGCCCCCGCGCAGGCTGGCCACCATTGCGGCAGTTGCAACCGCGTCCGCCAGGCAGCGCTGGCGGCGGAAACAGCCTCCCTATCACGACCATTACTCTCCAAAAAACTCACTTTTTTACGGAGCCCCCACCGCCGGCGCCGCCACCGCCGCCGCTGCCACGCACAATGGCGCATTGAAGTAGGGGAACGACTGATTTCGACTCAAATAAAAACACTGGACTGGCTCCTACCGTGCGCTGGGGCGCCCCGACTGCCGGCCGCCGCCGCCGCCACCGCCACCACGCCGCTCACATCACTCACCTGTGAACAAGAACAAAAGGGGTCGCAGTGCGGGCTTGCCGATGCGCGGGCCGCGGGCAGCGTTGACACCAATAGAAAAAGCATTCGGTTGCGTGAACGCGCGCAAGGGGAGGAGGCAGGTGGCAAAAGCGAAAAACCGCCGCGCGGGGAAGAAGACGCGAGGCGATTTTTCATTCAATTGACGCTGCTGCCGCCGCGGTAAACTAAATGTTCCCTTTTATTCTAGACCCAAAAGGGCTGTCGGAGTAAATGATGTGGTGACACTTTGTTCAAGCCGAGTACAAATATTGAACATAAAGAGAGGGACGGAAGGACAAATTTATAATCAATACTCTTGGAGTATGATTTACATCTCAAATATTAAGGTTATCTTGAAAATAAAATGATTGTTGAAAGGGAATTAAAATTATGGAAGTACAACCAAATAAATAAAAAAACGAAATATACTGTACTCAGAAGCAATACAAAACTAAAGACAATTGAAATTACAAAACAAGCTGCGTAATAGGATAATAAATAAACAAGTCAGAACCAGACCAAACAATTTCATACAAAGTTTAATCCTCAAGCTTAGCGTAACGTGATAAATTGTTAGTTTCGGACGCTTTAATTTATATGTGCAATTATGTCTAATTTTCAGTATTATATTAATGCTTTGTGTTTACTGAATGATAAATTAATTAAAAAACTGAAGACTTATCGAACTATAATAATTCTAAATGTTCCAAATATATTTCTGTAGGTTGAAAATAATATTTTAAACAAAGTTTTAATAACCATCAGCGTTTATATTTAATTTACTTAGAAATGAGATCATGCGTTTTTTGACTTAATAATATTTTATTTCGAAATACTTTACAAAAACAAAATGTTTTTCTTTCAAAGATTAATTTCCTGAAATAAGTTTGTTTTAGGTGTATCCCGAAAAATTTTGTTCCGCTCTGCTCCTACATGTAAATAGCTACCTCCAATTTATTCAGAATGTTTACTGAATATAAATTCTCAAGCAGCCTAAACCCCCAAGTCCATTTCCTACCAACCCCTGCAATTAAAGAACGAACCACTCTTCCGATGAAGCACCTGATGCTAAGTCGGGTTACCACTTTCCATCTCTCCTACTCCTCTCTCTCTCTCTCTCTCTCTCTCTCTCTCTCTCTCCGCAACCCGAAAATCAGCGAGCATTTTTCATCTTCCAGCGAGTAAAGGAGATACTTCATCGCCCTCTGAGAAATTGAAGGTGTTTCCTTCATGCTTCATTCCCCTCTCTGCTAGCCTTCCCCTTTCACATTTTTCTCGGCGGTTCTGGAGAGTTTGAAGAATGAAAACTTTTTTACCGCTATCGCTCATCAGCGTGGCTGTCCAGTAAATACCCGGGTCATCATTTCTTGTTAGAATGTCTTCATCAAATTTGTAGAGCCAAGTGAGAATGATTTATTAGCGATATTATATTTTGATTCATAAATACTTAATTTTTCAGATGTTAATGAACTTGAAAGGATGAAACACAACTCCAATGACCATTGCTTTATTGTGAATCCCCTTTCTAATTTAAATGCGCTCAAAATGCAATAAAATTCATTTATTTTATTTTAATTTTACATAATTTATATATATATATATATATATATATA
>BOPP01000064.1:918779-941403 GCA_017312745.1 Gryllus bimaculatus
GGGGTTTATATATTGAGAGGTTTAGGAACACAGTCCAGAGAAGGAATTTAATGCAGAAATGAAACATTTCTCTATCGCTTAAATTGCACAATGTTTGTGATGTAACTGACCGTATTATTAATATCTTTCCAAATGTTATTAGTTAAAATAAGTGTCTAAGTCTTAAGTTCATTATTTACATTTTTAAATTTCGATGTTACAAAGTTGGAAAGATGACAATTAATTTGAAATGAGAACTCATTGTGCCAAACAAAACAATAAATAATACAAAAAATCTGAATCGAATATACTCATTTGAAGGATACTTTAAAACACATGAAATAAATTAATTTTTTCACATCCCGGATTATCTATAACCAACAAAAACAACGAAATAAAATTAAACGAATGGAGTCACATTTAGAAAAAAAATCAATTATTCCATGCATTGCTCTTTGAAAACTGTTCACTTACATTTATAATGTGCACTTCATTTTTACATGTTTTGCCTAATATTTTAGTTACTTTTTTCCATCACACAAGACGTCATATTTTTATCAGTGAAAGCATTACACAATATTTTCGTAACTTCGAAATCCTCCATGAGTAATACATTATTTATATTTCTCATGAAAGAAAACAACCAGAGCATCCCCGACCAATAACATCGGCGTCTGCAAAGAGAGCGACACGGCCCCCTCTTCCCACTTTTCTGTGGCTTGCTAAGAACGTGAGTGCTGCCGCCCGTTTATAGGCCGAGAGAGCGTTCATTATTCCATTAGCGATGTCGCCTCGCCGACGTACCCATCAGTCAATTTATTAACGCTCCATGAAGGGGTAAAAGGCTGCAGAAACAAGCGACGCCGGATGCGTACCCGTGATGAGAAAATGATAGGAGGGTTCGTACGCAGGGCAGGCGATGGGGGCGATAAGGGCCACAGGGCGGGTGGGGGGAAGGGAGTATGTGTTTAGGTCCCATAAGGGTGCCCTTTGTCGTTGACGAGGGCTGTTCAGCGAGTAATGTAGGGAACGAGGATAGTAGTTAATGGGGTTAGAGCTGGTGATGCAACTCTTGAGATGGGACAGACTCACGTATGGTAGGGACTGTCAAATTTGGGTTTGGTTTTCCTGTTTTCCTATAACTCTGTGTTTAACGTGCTTTAAGTGCAGCTGAAACAAAATCGTGGAAACCTCAAAATCACTTTTATGTGACTCTAAGTTCACTGGGGGTATCAAAACTAGTTCATTTTTATTGCCAAAAGTTTACAAGAGAAACAAAATTTATTCTCTTACTCTCTTTGATATGAATCTGATATTTTCTATACCCATTTTACCTCATGAATAATCCCCTAAACTTTCTGTAAATTCAAAAGAGTTAATTTTGGTAAATAATGAAATGAGCTGTTTTTGACCCTCGTATAGTATATTAAAGGTATTCTGAAATGAAGATTCTACATATTCTTGCAAAGTTATAGATTTATTTCTTTTATTTGAATATCAACATTTGATTAAATTTTTGAAATGTGGCAATTATAGTTTATAGCTTTCCAGGTAGCAATATCCCTGCTTATGAGGTCTTAAATCCATGCACATATGTTCACTGCTCATATTCATATTCTTTTACACACATTTTTATGGGTGAATTTCTCTGCAGTGGTAAAATAATTGATACACACAAGACGTGAAAGACCAGCGCTCCGTTATGAATGTAACTCAACATTCTCTCATTTTTCTTCTTTTTCTGTTTTATGTAACTGCCTCACTCTCGTTCATATCCCTAAATAATAAACTAAAAATATTCAATATTAAAGTATAGAGACATATTTCAATCATAAAATATTCATACAAGCCTTTGAAAAAGTTGATTTCATTTATTTGTAATAATGATATTTTATTCAAGTCATAATTGTCTAGTTTTTCTTCGTATGTATTATACTACATACAAGACGAGGTAGATACGTATTTATATTTACTTTCATACTCAGTATTGATAGCCCCATCATGAAGGAATAAATAAACAAGTATTATTATTACTTCCAAGTAGAACGTATACAAACGTAAAACCAGTTTCTCAGAACATTATTTCTTTCATAAAAAATTGAAATTGGTTTCGAGAAGAACATAATCTGTTCAACAAAATTTCACTCTCAAAATATTGTGATACGTTTTATTCTTCAATTCGAATAAATGTGAATCTACGCATAGTGGAAGCTCAATTAGAAATATACATCACTTTAATGCACAGTATGCTGCATCTACTTAAATGGTATGGGAGTTATCAATATATGCATTAGCCGACCTGGATGACTGGCGGATGTACTCTGAAAGTACCATCTTAGACTTACGTTTTTTGTGGATACTACACCATTACTGCCCTAGGAACTGCAGTTCAAATTTAAGAAACAAAAAGAGTGATGACTATTAACACTGATTTCTCAGGTAAAAATAATGGCAAGTAAAATTGAGATATGCATTAGTCCACTGCTGGCTTTTTACATTTAAGTTTACATTTACATTACATTTTAAGTAGATTCAACTTCAGAAAATTATTAGTAGAATGAAACTATCCATTCAATATCCAATTACGATTCCAAAATTCAATCGAATAAAAAAGGAAAGACAGTAAGAAATATCTTCAAGGCCACATTGTGGAACGTCCAAATAGTTCTCAAACGCACGATTTGTTAGCGAAATACCTCAACTGAAAAACGCGCAGCATCGTGGAGTCATGAGGGAATCGTCGATCTTTTCGTGTATCAACCCGCCCTCCTGTCAGCCTCGTCGGCAATACAGGTGGGGGAAAATTTGCCAAGGAATAATTCTCCTTGGCCATAGTGGTAACTCGTTAAATATTAAGTAATTCACCTTGCGCGTAGTGATTTTATCTAAATATCATTACCTTTTATCCCTATCGGCCAAGAGCTCGGCAGGGTTAATGTCCGAGCTTCCCATACAATCATCCATCCAGGGACCCTCGGGGTCTCGAGATGCCTAGCCTCAACTAAGATTCCAAAATTCAATAAAAAAAATCACGATCGAGATCGCGAAATATCTGCGGGAGCACATAGTGGAACGACCAAGTAGTCCTCTACCGCCCACTGATGAGGGCGTCTACCGATCGCCGCGTGGCGCGTGGTGGGGCCGCGAGGCCGCGCGCCAGCCCGCCCAAGCGGCAACGCCGGAGGCCCCCGGCGGGGGCGGCGGCGGCGGGGGAGGGGGAACTTCGCCGAGCAGAGACTTTCCGCCGGCGACAAAGTTACAGAGGGCGGCGACGGAGAAGGAATATTCGCGTCGAGGAGACTTGAAGACGTCGAGTATAATTTTAGAGGAGATGAAATGAAGGGACTGCGGGGTCGAGCGGGAGATAAGATGGCGCGAGGAAAGAACTTGCGTTCGCAGGGGGACTGGCGACCCTGCGCGGCCGTAGTTGCCACCTCGGCCGCCGGAGGCGCTCGGAACGCGGGTGCCGCTGGAGGAGTAGAAGGGTTGCAAGGACGGGGGCATCAAGGAAGTACTGCCCACAAAACGCCTATGGCTGCTTCGCGACTTGCTGGTGAGTTCTGAATGATGAAATACTTTTTTAACACAGAAGGTCATTCTGAAAATATGAATTATGCTTACAAAACTCGTCTAAAAGTTGGAAAGAATACTCTTCAAAGGTTTTGGGTCATATTTAGTCAACATTAAATACCTCATTTTTGTTGCATTTAATCCGGCAGTTAAGTACAAAAGAAAGTGAAGGTATTTATGTAAGAGCTAGTAAATTTACTTCTATTCCTATTTCATGCAAGATAATGGCGAAAACTTTGCGAGAACATCCTACTTATTTCATTTAAATTTGGCAAAGGACCGCACAATGACCGTTCATTTTGAAACGACTAGATTTGGGTTCAAGTGTCACTACACTCAGATTTCCGCTGTTAGAAAACTATTGTTCAATGAGAAGCTTATTTAGTTTATAAATTCAAATAAAAAATACATCATTATTATTATTAACTAGGCAGCTATAGTGTTAAGAAGTTATAAATTGTATTTCAGATCCAAAGACTGAGAACATACTACTTGGAACTGAATATAGTGAGTATATGCATAAATGTTTAGGATTGTTCTTTAAAGTGTACATATGTTTAAAGATTTCAAGCCCTAAATATTCAGTTTGGACTCATCGAGTTAATCTAACACAAGTTTTGCTGACAATATATCTGAATTATTTTGCCTTCATGACCCGTGCAGTGTTTTAAATGCTGATTTAGATACTTATTGGGGTCTTTTATGTAATTCTTTAGAAGCAGTTGTGATATTTGACAACTTAAAATATACTGTTATATTATAGAAATAATTAAAATATACTGTTTTATAGAACAATATCGTACTGAAGCTGAAGTCTCGTTTAATGGAAATGAATACAAGATTTGAGAAACTAGAGAAACTGAGAAAAAAGGTGTCTCAATTTTTCATGTTACAAAGTTCCTATTTTTAGTAAGTTTTTCAAATTCCAGAAATAATTTATCCTCGAATTAGAACTCCTGTCCTCTGAAACACACAGCGAGCTGCACGATCTCATTCTTGGAACCCCGCTCGTCAGAAGACTTGCCAACCGCCTCCCACGCGAGCCGCGGCGTTCCGCAGGGACGCGAGAGCGGAGAGAAAATGATATTCATTTTTTCGCGAGGGGGGGGAGCGGGAGGTGGAGACCGAGACGGAAGCCAGCTATATAAATAATACGCGCGCGGGCGCTGCGGAAGCCTCCGCGGACTGCCTCCGCCGCGAAGACAAATGGGAAACAGATGACGCGCGTCAGGCGACAAATCTTGACAGATGAGGTGCGGGCGGCGAGCGGCGCCGCGTGGGGCGCGGGCGCCGCCGTCTGGGCGCCGCGACGCGCTCGGATTCCTCGCTCGGATTTCGGTCGCGCGGCCAGACACGTGCGGCGGATATGAAGCGCGGCCGATCGCCTTGTGACATGGGTAAGCGCCCCCTGTCGACACGCAGGGCGGGGCACGCAGCTGCACCGCCGGCTGCCAACCCTTCTCCTGAGCACCGCCGAGAGAGGGCGGTTTCAGGTGGTGACGGATGGCGCTGCAGAGTGAAGGGAAATACGAGAAATGGGGTGGTTTGCCACTGAAAGTTGTCCGTAATTATTTCTCACTAACTGTATTGCGATAAAAATCTTAATGAAATAGAATTTACTTAAAAAACATTCTGCTTTTGAGTTAGAATATGTAAAATGTCACAAGAATGACTGAGAAAACAAAAATATATAAATGATGTGGCTTAATAAACAAAAGGGAAACATTTTTTATTGAAATAGTATTGATGAGCAGTTATAAAGTAAATACCATTTCCTGCGTTGAGTAAATGTTATTCTTTTAAAAATTATTTTAGTAATATAATAAAGAAATCAATTATACAAATGTATGCTCTACAAACATTTTTTAAAATATATGCTGTATTTCATTATCATCATTTGTGGGATCCATATTGTTGGATTGATCGAAAAAGCCTGATAGAACTGCTAATCAGAGCAATACGCCGCTAGAACTGTTTTCCAACAAGCAGCGATCGAATTCGACCTATGTAGCTAATGACAAAAACCCTCCACCGTCGGGACTTCATCTCTGGCACCTCTGAGACGGTCTCTGCAACGACAGCGTCATGGCTAACTGGAGGTAAGCCAGACTAATAATTTGTTACAAATAAAAAGAAGTAAAAGATAAAACAGCCTCAATTAAATACGATTTCACTCCGACTCGTTGGTTTATCAGGTTTGAAATATCTATGACGAACTTAAAAACTGACATGTCAGCAAACATCCCGATGATAATGAATTTCAGACTGCTAAAGGATTTTTGTTACGATCTAACTGTTTATGTTGAAGCAGTATACTGCTTTTTTTGTGAATTCAAGAGTCCGGATGCTTTTATCTGTAGTTTCCTTGATTTCCTCTAATCAGTTTTAGGCGGATGACGGGGCAGTATCCTAACCAACGGTTCAATGAACGGTTGCGACCTTTCCTCGAGGTAAAGGAAGTTTTTCTTTATTATCCAGAATACTTGTGCCAGACTTGCATAATGTTTAAGCGTATCTGTGTTCTTCTATCTTTAATATGCATTAATAGTGCAATGCTTTCCTAAAAAATAAATTTCAATTTCTTTAAAAAACACTTTCTGATAAGAATGCACTATTAGTCCAGACTTAATAAATATTTAGTATGACACAAATACATACTTTCATCATCATCTTTCTAATGAATAAAATTCTGGCACATATTTAATATGTCGGTTAGTGCTCGTTGTAAAATATTAAATGAATATTAGTGATGTCTCTTGCAAAACCATATCGTTGGGACTTGTTTGAAAATTACTCTTTTATCTTTCTCATGCCATTATGTATTGAATTATAAAATTACACTTGGCGCATTTCACACAATGGACATTCACATCTATTATTTGATTATTCAATTCATATCGAATATCAAGCAAACTCGACGAAAAAATACGGTGTTTGTTTTTTTGGTCTCATTGAAAATAAAGCAAAAATATTTATTTACTTTTACGACTAGAGTTGGGATTTATACGTAACATCAAGTAGTAAAATATGTACATATTTAAACGTAGCATAAATCGAGAAAATAATAAAAAATATATAAGATCTCTCTACGGCACATGAGCTTAATGGAGCGTATTTGAAATGCAGAATTTTCTCCGGCGATACAGTTTTACAAATATCAATAAGGTCCCAACTTAAAATTCTACTCACACTGAGAAATATTGAACATCCTACTATCTCGTCAACCCCATTTGTAGTTTACTAATATCCCTAGCACCAACTTCTCCCTACACAGCCTTCAGTGTTTCGACAGCATTTTATATTATGTCAATAGATTCACGCAGAGGAAGTCGAAGTCTCTTGTTTGATGCTTTCTGGGAGCCAGCCGAAGTTACTCTTGATGTTGGTCACTGAACTCACTTTGGAATCACTGAAATAATTTTTAGCATCAAATAGAAACAGCACATTCTGGGTCCCAAAGAATCAACTATCTTTAATTAGAACGCTGGTGAGGTAGATACCTTCTATTATTATGATAAATAAAGGGTTTGTCTGGTATTAATAACTTTTTTATTAGGCTTATGATCGTTTCAATCGCACCGGGCAGAACTTTGCTTTCGGCCGGGAAGCTGTAAGCTCTGAGAATGATCGCTATGCGATCGAAACGAATAAAAAGCTATTGATACCAGACAACACCCTTTATTTATTGTAACCAACTATCTATTTAGAAAGCTACTAGCTCAGAGAGTAATGCCGCATTTCGCGCCCTGAGGAAGGTCGCATAATGGCGGCCGAATCGTTGACCCCTGTGCCTAGGACGCGGAGCCTTCCGGACAGTCAAGTACCTTCCGACTCCGGCCGCGGAAGCCTACACTCCCAAACCTATCGATTTAATTGCGTCTGCGTGTTCACTGTAAAAATTCACAGCTGCAATCTACGTTTCCCATCGTCTTACACTGGTTGTTGAGGTGGCAATGGCATATTTGGTAGCTGCAGTTTACAAGTTGCACTCGTTATGCAGACTTTACTTTTTGTGTTACCAAAATTAATTTCTTTCCGCCTGAGAATTTAGTTCTAATATATTTGGCAACACGTCAAATAGATTATGTAAGGATAAAACACTTTTAATGTAGAAACTGCTTTACGCTTTAAGCAGCAGAATTTGAATAAAAAACTAGCACATTTTCATTTTTCACTGGTAACATTTTTAGTTCATCATTCACAAATCTCGTTTGTGTCGTGATTTGTCCTCCCCAGTTCTTTGCAGTACAACAAGCTCTGAAGGACAGTTTGGTTCTAGCTTTCCTAACACAATTAGCAATAAAACGCCGTTTCACATCAGTCATTTAATCAACAGAATTCCACATGATAGTCTCCAATATGACCTCTAAAACTATTTCCTTATAGTACCACACTTGAAGATAATTCTTACGAAGTGTTGAATGATCAGAAACGTGCTGCTTGTAATACTTTTACAGCAACGATTTTAATTTAGGCACTTTAACGGGATATTTGGAGCAATCATCGCACTGCACCCGTTCCTGTAAAAAGAGTTTTTCGAAGTTGAAGAGTCTCGCATTTGCATCAAAAGCATCTGCTTTCTGGATACATTTAGTGTTTATTTTTGTTTGAAGTGCACTTCGTGCACGTTCATGCTAGAATTTCATCGACCGACCTATTTGATATTTGCGCGCTCGAAAAAAAAGTATTTTGCAGTCAGTTGTGAAAGTCTCGTTAATCGTCACCCAAGATTTCAACCTTGCATACAGGGAATACAGAACGGGTGCCGTGTTTACACCAAAGACAACAGATATTGACTGAACTTGCAAAGGCAGATCTCTTCATTTCTGTGAAGGGTGTTCATAAGGGTTAATTTCAAGCTCTAACTTTCTTGGTAACTCGCCCTCTCATCTTACATTGTGCATTGTGCTCTCATGTTACATTACATCGCATTTCATTGCATATATGATAAATTTATCTCAGAAGAAAGGTCGGTTTACAAACGCGCATACGCATCCCCATTATCTTAACTGGAAGCATAAGGTTAGTTCACAACTCTTCTTTACGAAATTACACTTTTTTATATCATACTACTTTCTAAATACGAAAATACGAATTAAAACGATGAACAGTTGTAAAGTTTAATACAGCAATAGAATTGCAACAGATTTTTTAAAAATATCTACAGAGAATAAAACACTGAAATATGTATTTTTATTTTGAATGGCAAAATATCTAATTGCAAGAAAATACCAGCTCTATGACTTGCTGAACAACGCCGGTTGAATGCAACCCGTTATACACACGTGTATTACACTTCGCGCAAACGGCATCTAATTCGTACAAGGAGAAATGTAGACTGAAGGAGTAGTCAAGGAGAAATGTAGACAGAAGACTGATAAGATTTTGTGTCTTATAATCGTAAACTAGTGATGCCACACGCCGACTTTCTCGTAGTAGTTACTTTTCTAAATTGTTTGGGCTGGGCTAGTTTTTCCTCCACCTCACCCTCTTCTCAGCTGCAATCTATTGGCACCCAAAATATATTGTAACCGGTATCTCGCAGTTACGAGCTATGTTACTTGTATCTTGACTAATTGCCACGGTGGAGTGCTGTACTTATGAAAAAAACTCGCATCGACCACAAGAAGGAGCAGATAGTTATCACCGTTTCAAAAATCATTCGCTTCAATGCGACAGCCAATCGGAAATATTTTCGACAAGCTCTCACAATTTACGACGTAGAAATATTATTCATGTCCATTTTGCCTGTGACTTGCGTGGACAAAGGTGGCACTGGAAGATTGCCGACTGCAGAGGAAAGCGATAGATAACGTCTTCTGAAAAACTCATTAGAGGTAATGGATTTACAATTTGCTATATGGAAATATTTAATGTAAATAAAGTACATGATTTTGTACTATGTGACAAGAATGATCAAGAGAAAAGTAGCATGTTATTTCAAATGCACATGCAATGCATGTTATTTCAGTGCACAGCAGTTTTCATGTTTTTTGTTCTTTTGTTTTTTGTTTTTCCTTCTACTTTTCTTCTATCTTATTCAAATTTTGGACAACGCAACGCTGAAGCAAGAGGAATTACTTTCGTTCGGGAAAAGAAAAAAACGACGCGACCACGCTGCGACGCAAGGTAACGTAAATTTGTTTACAGCGGCGCGGCACAGCGACGACTCGAGCAGGAGGCCTCGATCGACTGACCTTGACAACGAGTGACGTCTGTATTTCAGAAGACAGCGAGCAGATTTTAAGCGACCAGCGGTATCGTGAGTTGTAACGTTCTGCTGTGAACTACATTGCCGTGTTTCCTCATTTCTGAATCTGACGTAATTTTGCTAGAAACCACATTTGCAAGCAAAGTGAATAAAATTCTAGTTACTTCAGGTGGCGTTCACGATTAATGTCACTAATTACAAAGTGTAATTCTTTCAATAACTGTCATAACTGAAAACAGATGATTTTACATTTAAAGTCATTGTAAATTTTACGCTGTAGAATACTCAGAAATTAACGAATAATTTCGAGGCCAAAGAATCTGTTAATTTTATGCTAAATTTTATTTCAGTGAAATAATGCATTCCAGTTACTTATTCACTGGCGTGTTCTTTGTGAATTTGTTTTTGAAAAAAGGTATTCGATTCATGTTACAACACAAAGTTTTTTAATGTAGCTGGATTATAGAATTTAATGCAATTGTAAATAGGTCGAGGAAGTTAATGTACACCAGAGTTGTTAGTACTTTTCTTTTGTGAATTTTTGTACAGAGATGTATGTTTCTTTCTATTCTTTTCAGATAGTGTTTTATCTCTATTACTAAGTTTATAGTAGACTCATTTGCGAATGTTACCCAAGTATTAGTGCATGGTGTAATCCAATTCACCGATTACTGCCCTTTTTCTCAAATTTTTGTAATTCTAAGCAAAAGTATACACGTTGTTTTTGAAAATGGCCTGGTTTTTTATTAGTATCGAAATACTACCCTACCCATCATTACAGTGGAAACAGACTTTGAGCTGCAATAACACTAGTGACATCCATTGTTAGTACGAATGTCAATCATCAAGAAAATCTAATCTTCTGATTAAGTGAAGTAAGGAAGGTGACCATATGTTTTTCACATTTTATCAGTTTTTGGGCCCCTGATGGGAACTGAATTATGTCTTTAAGAATATTACAAAATAGTAAAATATAGTTCTATGTGGTAATTTGAAAACTTTGGAGTCCATTTTAAGAAAATATTGTTCAAGCGTTTCTGTAAATGTGAAATTTGAAGCTCGTTTTCACAAAAAATGTTTGAAGTTTTTCTCACACAGAAAATGCATTGGAAATCATTTTAAACACTACTCATATATGCATTAATTTATACAAATTGTTGATAATATAAATATCAACGTAATAAGAGGTACACTTCATCAACGACATGATGTCGTGAGAGGTATACATAATACATGAAAGTGGGATTTGTCGTATTGTATAGTCCACTTAGCATTACCTGTTCAAAAAATATAAAGAAAAAATCAGGAAATATTCATTAAAAAAACTAAGAAGAGTTTAGGTGCTAGCGTTGTGTACAGACGGTTGGACATTCAAAAAAATCCCTTTTTCGGTATCAGGGGATCCCAAAACGTATAGTCGTTGAAATGTCGAAATGTTTCTCGCAGCATAACTTTCTCTTTACTAAGATTACTTTACCGTGTATACGTACGTATACGAAAAAGTAAAATAGCGGACGGTGCCATGTGCGAAGAAACCTGTCACACGAAGGTGCGTAATGACTTAACGCAGATGGTTTGCAGTACGTCCCTACTGATTCAAACCCCCTTTCGAGGGAGCCACGTAAGCATTCACATTCGCAATCAATTTCTCATCTGCAAAGCAGCCGAACCGAAGATATGATTTTATGAAAGATTCCTGGAACCTTCCTCCGCGCTTATTCACCGATATGAGAGCGGGCACATGCGACGGAGCCAGGGCCTTCGGCGGTGGCGGCGGATCTGCCATCTAGCGGCAGAGCGCAGAGTGAGGTGATGGAGCGGAACGGAGAACGGCGCGGCTGGCGCCGGCGGAGCGAAGGCACGAACAGACTCCGTTTCGCCTCGCGCTTGCATTTGCCTAAAGCCGTTGCAACTCGTAATTATTAACATAGGTAGTGTAATGGAGAGAATATCGCAGTCCTGTTTTGTTGGAAACGCTTTTACTTTGACTCTTCGAATACTTATTTACCTGAAAACTATTCACGATCCTAAAGATTTTAATGGTCTTGAAACGATTCACTGCATTTTGAATGTTACTACTTTTATCCCATTTCAACTGGGTATTCACAAGATGACATGACATCTCTACATCCATTCTTCGTCATGTATCAGCGTCACTAAGAAACGTACAGAACAACTATGGCATCATTTATCTACTATCACCTCTTCGTATGACATTTCACGCTCCATTAATAATCACTATCATAACGATACACTCAGATTCAACGCACTACTACCTCTACTGATCGCAACAGGCTTGTTTGCCTGCTTGCTGCTTCTTTACTGATACCCAGGGAATCGGTGGCGAAGAATTAATGAAGAAAAAATCCTATAATAGTTTGCAATTTGTTTTTGATTGACTTTTGAAGGTACAAACAAATTAAACATTTTCACAACATTACACAGATTTTAAAGCTTCAGTAAGTAATGTGGAACATTTTAATAACTGTTAAATAAACAATAATTGAAATTCGTTTATCGTTCGTCAGTTATGAAATCCTCTTCTGTTTTCTGTGTCACTCACACAGTCTTTATTTTAATATGAATGATTAATTAAACATGTATTGATGTTCACATTGCCATGTACCTAATACCACCCATTTTCCTAATACCTCGAATATTATTGTCAATGAACTTGAGGACAGATCCAATCACCGATTGGGTCCAATATTCTCGGCGTCTCGGTTCATCCTCTACGAAGTCCGCCGCCGCCTGCCGATTTCGAAGTAGAGGTTCCCTGCCATTACGGTAATTAATAGGGACCCCTGCGCGCCTTTGCCATCCACTTCAGTTTCGTGATCAGCCCCCGAACGTCGCACAGACTTCGCTGCCGTCGCCGCTGATGCACTTCCTCTGAACGACTCCGTTCACTTGGCGTCCTTGCAATGCCCTCCCCCTCGAGGCCCCGCCTTTCTGCAACCCGCCTTCCCACAGTCTCCTCCTATTTAAGCCCCGGAACGCTCCCCTCCATCTCTCCACAGATTGCACCACCCTCCTGCTACCCGCACATCCTCCCTGCAGTATCCTCTTCCCCATAATCCCCTCTTCATTCTTACTCACTCCTCTTCATAATCTCATCGTCCCCGCAAACCCCTCTTCTTCACAATAATTTCTACACATCCTCACAATCTTCTACTCGTTCTCTGAATCTCTTCTTCATAACAATCACCTATTCTCAATCCTTCCTCTCAGCAGACACTTCCGCGCCGGACACTCTTGCCAGTGTCCTTCCCGCAACTTCTACCTCCCTGCTTCCTCCGGACCCACCACCTTACTACGCTTCCTCGCTTCACCTGCTCCCCGTCCCGGTCCCCTTCCCAACGCCCCCCTCTGGCTCCCGCCAACTCCTCGCTTCCACCCTTCCGCTTCCTTACAAGCACCGCCTCTGCGCGCGCGCTCTCAGCGATGGCTTCGCAGGAAGGGCGCGCGCGGGCGGAGTCGCTCAAAGCTGAGGGCGAGGCCAAGGAGGGCGCCCTTTGATCACCTGGCCGGAGCAGCCGCGAGGACGGGCGATCGCTGCTGACCCTAGGGCGAGGGCAAGGACGCAGGGGCGGGCGCGGCACGGCGCGGCTCCGACGTGAAGAGATTTTTCACGATTTGCTACACAGCCATAGTGAGGCGTCTTTATTATACTACGTGGTTCTGCAAGTATTCCTTTACGTGGATTGGAATATTTTACCTGGAGTGAATTAAATTTTTTTTTCGTAATATCAGATGGGATATCTTTCTGACAATTCCCATTTTATAGACTATTCCCATAATTCTTACTATTATAAAATTAACACTAATTGAATTTAACAATATATTCCGAGGGTATCAATTAAGGACAGGTATCCAAAACGTATCGATGTTTTGTCTTTTTCTCAACATTTTCTCAATATTCACCCATCTTAAGCTTTACGCATCACAGGGGGAAACGATGCGCATTTAAAGCATGAGTTTCGTTGATTTATCTCGTATTTCGCATATTCTGATATTACGTTTGGAGATAATTTTATACGTCCGATTATCCTAAGAAATATCAGGCATATGTTGAACATTTGGACAAAAAGACTTAAGCGACTCTTGATTTCATTAGAAACTTTCAATGCAATATCTATCATAAATGAGAAGTTAAAATTACAATATTTGGTAGTTTTCAAAATTGGATATGTGCAGGTTAAATGGAAGAACTGGGTTTTTCTTTTTCTTAAGAATATTTGTGTTTTAAATTATGAAAGTGGAAAATAATAGTTATTATTCTTCTCTTGCGATGACATGTCTATTTGTCTTACATTAAAATACTCTTCATGTCTTCTGAATATTGGAGTTCACTTTGGATTTTGAAGAGAATGATGTAAACACCAATCAAAACGAACCAGAAGCAACAACTTGAAATTCATACATGTGTCTAAATCTAGCAGGAACTAGTTTCCTCGAATTTTTCAAACGTTTTTCAGAAGTCTATTTAACATTGCTCTATTATTAGATACCAGTAATGTGATATACACTTGAAGTACGCAATTTCGTTAATTGATTGATTGATGGATCCGGCGCGAATTACAGATCAGCTTGTGGGGAATTCCCGCCTCCAAGTATCTCACGCATCAGGACACTGCCTCAGCCTGGACAAGCTCTAGGCTCCCGACCGGTCGCCAGTCACGCGTGGTAGAGAAGTACGTGAAAGCATAAGTGTGGGTTATTAAGGGGAGACGAGAGGACAAGGAAGAAAAATGATAGATCCTCCACGCGGCCCCTGGCTACCGTCGCTAAACCGATATTACTATAAGAAGGGACAGCGTTGACAACTACTGCTTGGGTACTGTTGTCAACTTAACTACAGGTTGTCATTACACTCAATTCATCTATACTCTCGTTTACAGTTAGGTCATTTGTAAATGGATTCATCGTCTCGCGCAATGCTATCGTCCTACACGTCGTTAATTTGTTTCCAGACCTGTCAATGTGATCCTTTGTACCTTCGGGCCTCGAACCTACCACCATCCGGACAGAGTCCCTGCGGAGACAGCGGGAATCTTGGTAAACTAAACGCATAAATTCTCGGCTATCCGGGAGACGCCGCGTCGTTGGCTGGGAGGCCGACGTTTCGCCTGACATGTCGCAGGCTTCCTCAGGGCAGTGACGTCACCCGGTTAGCCGAGAATTTGTGGATTCGAGCCGCGGAAGCTTACGTGTACAAACAGGGGGTTCGGGTTCGCACAGTATACGCCAAGTACTGGAGCCGGATTTGGCGTCGTAAGATGCTGCTCTAGGAACTAAACTCCGCAGGCAGCGTAGTAAACAGCTCGTCTCCAGTTGCAGAGACGGCCAGCGGCGGCGGGCGGCGCGGCGGTCGCGTTTCACGTGCGGCCCAAGTTTTGGCCGAATGCGAAAACTACCTGGGGGCGGCATTGTGCTAAGCGAAGGACTGCGTGTCCCTTTGTTCTCAAGTCGCGCGCCTCCGCCCTTCCGCAGCCCTTTCTGCGAGCCCTTCCTCCCCCCGCCACGCCCCCTCCGGGTGGGGCTTCCTGTCGCCTCGCAGGATCCCCTACTCTCCAGACTTCCCCTCTGCTCGGATCCCGTCGACTCCCTAGCGAATCGTCACCTCTTGCTTCTTCGAACATCCTTGCCTTTTCTGGCTTCATTCCGGTCGTCTCGTTTTTAATGACGCGTTAAGAAGAGTTTTAATTGATATGTTAAGAGTTTTTCGTTATATCTGTACGGTTGTATCGACTTTTCGCAAACAAACAGTGGAACGAAAAGTTCCTATTAAGGGTCGGAGTGCATTAAGGATTTTAGTTCGCCGTTCATTAAGAACTGTCAAAACAAATGAGTTGTAACTAATGACGGTGTAAAAGTGCACTTATTACACTTTTTCGCTTTCTATAATATTAAGAAAACGTTCCCAATAATGCGAGAAAGTATGTGCTGTTGAGTACTTATAGTTGTTTGTAAGATGGTATTACGAAACGTAATGAACGACTAATGGCCGTAACAGAAATAAGACTCTAACCTTAATTGCCGTTTATTGTCTTCTAGTGTTTAATGTACTAAAAATCTCAAGTGTGATGCCACTGCGGTTTCGACATTAACCATGCGACTGATCGTCAACAACAGAAACGTATAAAAACCAGCTTCATTATTACTTTTTAAAATTATTACATTAATTGATTTGCAGCTTTAGAAAGACCTTACTGTTTGAAAATATTTCATTATGTTCATATTCGGTATGAAAAATGATACAGACATGGTTGTCCGTCTATCCATTTGAAGATAGTTTACACTTTTAGGTAACACTTGTTTATTTTATTAGCTATGCGAATAAATACGTCAAATAATGAGCCATTGCTATTTATGGGTTAACAAAACACAATCAAGGTTAAATATGTATCAGGTCATTGATAATCTGTGAACGAAAGTACAAATACAATGATATTTGGGAATCTTAATAAATCGTCATACAAGGAATCGTTTTCTGTTTTGAGCTGTTGTTTGTATATATTGCATGACCGCTGATCCACGAGTCAGCGTACCTATGTGCTCTGAATGCCTCTCTGCGTGCTTCGTAAACTCATCGCCCACTGTGCTATAAAAATTATGCAATAGCAATTATCATGATCTGAAAAATGTGTCAAATTTACTTAAAAAGTGTTAGTTTTAACTCTAAATATGATCAATTATATACCAAATTTGTATCGAATCTCTCAATATTTATTAACAGACAATCCAAAATTTAGAGTTTCTACTGAATTACATAACTTTTTCTATACTACGTATATTGCTCCGTATATGCGTTCGTATATGGGAAAATAAAATATATTGATAGTTCGTTTTTCTCAAAAAATCCTTCCGATTTTTTCTTCCACATCTCATACTAATCTAATTAGATTTATATTCACCTCTTTGTGTGGTTCTCTCTTTCACCCAAATTTTCCATTTACTAATTAACATTTTTAATGGCTTGATCTTCCCATCACAATTTCCGCTTCTACTAAAGACCTTAGATGATTTTTCTTTATTTTGTTCGTCTTTTCTTCTTTTTTACTTGTTTTTGTATACATTTTTTCCTTGTTATCTCATTTCCCTGCAACATTTTCTCCTCCAACAACAAAAACTTTTCTCTTTCATTTTCTCCTTTAATTGTGCTTCTCATCTTCAGATTATATTCATTTTGGTTCTCTCCTTCACGCCCTTTCAGACGTTACAATTTCTACCCTTCATGTTCTTCTGATCAAAGTTTAGCCCCGGCCTGCCTCTCCCTTCTCTTCTTTCCTCGTTTCGTTTCACCTCCCCTTGCCCCTCCTCGTGCGGCTCCGTAATGAACGTCACTTGATGTGCCAAGGAAAAGGAAGGAGACAGGCCGCAAGAAGGGGAGGTCAGGATGTTTTTGAGGAAACCCCCGACACCCGTCAGACCTCACAGCGGGCGGCGGAGGGGGGCCCATCCCACGCGCTAATCAGAGGCGCGGTTTTAAAGATGACGGCTCTCGTGCCTATGGAGCTCTCGACTCTGCTGCGTTGTCAGGTGGAACGTGCCTCTTTTCTTTCCACTGGGAGAATAAGTGCAACGCGGCAGAGATTCACTTGACATGTAACTTTCTCCAGTCTGGTCAACATCTGCTGAGACCTCAGCAGATTTCATTAAATGGATTGAAAATGGCATATGTTACGATTTACGAATTTTGCAGTATAAGCTGGAACGCTATGCGTCTTCCTGCCATGAATTTTACAAATAAATATGTAACTTGGACCGTTATCACATGAATATGTTTTGTTTGTCATCATATACATTAATACACTAGCTACCGAGGATTTATACCATTATTCCACGGAAAATATGATTTGAGAATTAGATTTGAGATTCTAATATAGACCCTTATTTGGCCCAAAGGTTCAATAATTTTAATTCGTAATTTCAAGAAACGAGCCTCAATGACGTGTGATACTGTCCCTTGATACATATGGTTTCTTTATATCTGCTTCATATTCCTCTGGAAACCATACTCGCATAAAGATTATTCATCTCCAAGGGTACAATGCGTAATTGAGTGGCAATGCATAATTGAGTATAGAACCTTTGACTAACCTGGTAATGAAATATATCTTTCATTGTAGATTCATTTTCCGACACATTTTAGGCAAAGATTACTACTATATTGAGAACAAATGAACCGAGATTGATCTAAATGCACCGCTTATGATTTACTATACGATTAAGATCAGAGGATTCATAAGTACATGCAAATCGTGCTGATAAGCTGCTTCCCAGATATCTAAATGCATGCATAGGTCTCTGAAAACATAGATCTCTAAATGAAAACATAGGTCCGTATGTATACATGTTTAAGAACTGTGTTAGGTGGTGAACACATTTCACAGGAAAAGTTTCAAAACATAATATTCACCTTGAGATGTAATTACCGTTTAAATACATTAGTAAATGATCCAAACACTAAACGTGTAGACGTGTTTTTCCTCTAAAATTCAATTTAGGCAAAAAAATTTAAAATTTGTTTTCTTTAAAAATTGTCTAAGTGTAGCACTAACAAAAGTAAAAGAAATAATTATTTATAAACGAAACTAATGTGAAGAGAGGAATATCAACAAGAAATATAATATTTATTCAAAAAATAGCTCTCCCTAATGGAAAATCTGTATAAATAAATAGTCGGATTGAAATATCAAATTCTTAGTGATTTTTCAAGTGAGGAGGCTGCAATGATCTATAACTGATAGCACCACAAACGCAGAAAGGACGTGACGAGTAAATGACCGTTAGTTTACCCGTCACTACACAAATACAAGCTGCAGAGTCGTCTCTTTTGTTCGTCACTCTCGTGTTTATCACAAAACCAGCGAAATCGTGATCAAGTTCATATGCAATTTAATGAATGTCAATATTGACAAGTCCCGAAATTCAACGTCAATATTATGTAAAAATTCTGTATTTTCCCACGTTTTTCTCTCTCTGAGAGAGTGTTATAGAATGAATGCAATGCACAGAACTGTGTCCCCGCAGATCAATCAAAGTACTGAACCGGAAAGAGACTGTTAGCCGAAAAAATTATGCTGCGTCACATACGATGAATCCCCTAAACATTTTATAAACGATTCTACGTATAATTTTGCATTGGGAATTTTGTATTATTGGATACTATAATGAAAATGTGCCATTGCTTTTATAATTTAAACCAAGGGATTAAAAATGTAGGCATATTGTAATTTTGGAGGTATCATTTTGATAATTAGTAGCATTACTTTACAAATTTAAAATACAATAAAGTAATTGAAGGAAAATCTAGAATATTGCTAAATTATCCACTTTTAATTAATTTGTATAAAGACGGTGATGATAATACTATGATTTGCACAACTGAATATTGTTAAAGTGTAAAATAGAGACATTTTGGAAGATCTTAATAATTTTTTTCAGATTGTAGTTGCACCCAATCATGGAAAGGAGAAAGAAGAAAAATTATATAGCTATGGTGAGTGTGGATTTATTAAAAACTATTTAACAAAAACATACTTCTATTTTATTTTCTTGTAATGAATAATATTTGTGTTGAAAATATGAAATGTTGAAAGTTAAAAAGATTTAGAGTAAAAATGAATTAAATTGCGGCAAATTAGGCGTAATTGTAGATTTGTTTACAATTACATTTTTTACACAGCGTGCTGGCTGATCAAAGTCATTTTCAGACATTTAAAATATTTTCAGGTTTCCTTGGACTTTGAATAGAACTGAGATCGTTGTCTATTAACAGGTCACCTCGCGGAATGATATACTATCAAAAACGTCTACAGACTGATGATTTAGAAATATTTACATGATGTGCTTTAACGCTAAACTGTCACATACATAATACAAGATATGAGTCTGAGGAAATTAGCATGAGTGGTGAAGTACACTTCTCTAGAAATTAAAACATGTGTTTACAAAACCAAATCGATTAAAATATATAAGTACTGATTTTGTATCTAAACGTTGCTTGTAACAGATGTGTAAGAATATACACTTTCTACACAAGTGATAACATTAGAGAATATTACTTCTGGTACTTAATTGTCAAATGTTTTTACATATAAAATAATATTCATGTATTATTACGTAAATAATTTTTGTGTTAACCTAACTCCCTTTATTACATGTATTTGCTTTGGGGCAGAGGGGTCAGGAGAACTACTACACAAGCAGAAGATGGGGAATTGCAATACTAGGACGTATTGCAAATGTTGACACATGGAGATATTCCCTGGTCAAGCCATTGACCTGACTGAACAGGTGATGGAGATGATTGATGCAGAACATGTTTACATTTATCGTGTATTAAGTATACTTTCAAGATTAAACATTATACAGAGCAAAGAAAAAACGAATGTCAGTGTTGAAGTAAACAAGTCAACAATAAAAAACTTAAAGTACCTAAACAATACTAGCCCTACTTAATGGCTTAAATAATTTTTTCTTGTTTGACCAACTGAAACATATAATTTAGAATTTATGTGTTTTTTCAGGCTATTCATGTAATTAGTATAGTTATTCCGAGTTATAACAACGGCCTCTAAGTGGCTCCACCAAACAAGCGTTTCTCAAAGAACAAACTCTCCCTTAACACACCCCGACCACAAACTTGCGATTGGCCCGCGTTCGCACGTCAGACAGCGGCCCCGTCGCGCCTTCCGACACCCCAAGCAACATCCCGCTCGCCGAGGCACTCTACTCGGAACATCACTAATTACGAGACGGCACACTAGCATCAGCACTCCAGCGAGAGCTCGAAGCCAGCTATCGATTCGGCACGCTCGATATCCCCCGGCCGCGAACAAATTTGCACAGGTGGAAGCTCAGCGCGGCGCCACCGCCCGCCCAGTCGCGGTTCTCCGCCCGGCTCCGCTCTTTGCCTCCCCGCCCCGCCCTGCCCGCCCCGCCCCGCCCCGCTCGGCCCCCCCCGCCCCGCCCAGCCCCGCCCAGCCCAGGCCCGCCCCGCCCCGCCCAGCCCCCGCCCCGCCCCGCCCCGCCCCGCCCCGCCCAGCCTCCGCCAAGCCCCGCCCCGCCCGCCCCGCCGCCGTGCCCAGCCACCGCCGCAGCCCCGCCCCGCCCGCCCGCCCAGCCCCGCCCCGCCCCGCCCCGCCCAGCCCCGCCCCGCCCCGCTCTTAGCGATTCGCTTCTCCTGGCTCTCTCTGAGCGCCCCGCCTCGCCTCACCCCCTCTACAATGGGACCCCTCTATATGCCGCCAATGCAACGGACACACACGGCGCGAAACGTTGCTGTCACTCGTCACCGCGTGAAAAATAGTGTAGCGTCTCGTTTGAATAGGTAAATAGAAGTAATCTTCCGCAATAAAAAATGTGTTTACTCTGAATTCAGATCGTACATTCTCGTATTCATGTTTCGAGGACTTTTATCTCATCTTCCGTGCCTCGAAACATGTATGCGGGAATTAAGATAGTTTATTGTAAATTCATTTTTATTTTGTATTTTACGTATAATTACCCATTTTTTCTACAAGAGTTCTGCGGTGACAGCCGAGTTCACTTCTCATATAGTTTATCACATCCTGTGAATCGAACGCTACTAATTCCAATATACGAATGGAACGTACAAAACTAAACATTGAATGGCGAAAGAAGGATTTTTTCCCTCTGAGAGCATTTTAAAAGTAGCTGTTCTGCATTGGAGTTTGGAAAGTAAGAATGAACAGCATTTAGGTATTGAGTTTTTATTATTTCCATTGTAGAAAATTTTCTCACCTTTCTCTGCAGCTTTTATCGCTGCTTGCTATCCAAGCTTTACTAGGGAAAATGTCACGTCTCTAAAGAGATTGCTTCCGTAACTTTCTTATTGCTATGCCTCGTTGACTGTAGCGTGACTGTTGCTATCGATATGCCTTTTGTTTCCTCTGTTATTATATAGTTACTACTTTACATCAACATCTGTTCTGTCGACGCCAATCATACAATTGTATATTCTCTCAAATATTGAGATATATCCACCGTGATAAGTACAATCTAGACATTATTTCCCATCAGGAGTTTATCTACTTTCATCCGGTTGAGCTTTAGCAGCCGAGAAAGTTATTGTTCTCATTCTTTTCGGTCACATCTATTGTCTTGTAGATATTTCTGTGAATTAGCAAATCTGGTAAGGCTTTACCTCTTCTCGGCCATTCTCCTATTGCTTCTTTTATCAAAATAATCCAACAACTGTTTGTGCGTTTTACTTAATTGTGATGTTTATTTAGTTTTTTATGCTTCAACGGTCCCGAAAGAATTTTCTGTGATGTCCCCGTCACGTCTGCCGCCTACCTGCCTCTCTCTTTTCTTCTTTCTTTCGCCACGTTTCCCATGTCATCCATGCAATGGTTATTGCGAGGAATTGCAACTTTTTCCTTTTTCGCCCTTCCAGCAACGCCGCAGGCTCGGTGAACACATGCATAACAATCCGTGTGGATTAATCACTACAGTTACATTAGTGACTATCATCGAGAAAAAAAATCCCTTTGAAAGCATCTCACTACAAACTGTGGTTGAATTTAAATTTTATTAAGTACTCCCTTTTAGTGATTCTCTTTGAATTTATATTCCCTCGCCGGCCCGCTCAACAACTCCTACTTGCTCGCATCCCGACACCTGCAGAGATTACTCCCACCTGTGTCCTCAATACCCGAATCGTTCGCTCCTCCCCTCTCAACTCCTGTATCCAGTGATTCCCGTAGCTTGCACATCTTCCCTCATTCCGTCCCTCAGTCCGTCCTTCGTTCCTCCACTCGCGCACCTGATAACTGAACATTTCGCACCCCACGTAACGTACCATCACCATCGCTTTCTCCGCCGAATTCAATG
>BOPP01000064.1:954898-984825 GCA_017312745.1 Gryllus bimaculatus
ATAACGTTCATTTAATAAAAAAATTTAAAGCTGCTCTCTTTTTTGGATAATAACACGGCCACATTTACACCCCGTGACCCCACAATAACACCACATTGAAATAAAAAAAAAAAAAAAATAGTAACTGCTGTCTTGGTCTTTCTCCGCATCGCTATCGCCACGTAAATCGCATAGCTGACCTCGTCTTTATTAACTCCGCCAAACAGGAAACATCCCGCAAGATTTCAACAACACAATTTAACCAAAAAACGATAACTGTCCTAGAAGTCTCGTCCTGTCAGTAGCTGACTTCTTTTTGATTAGTTTATAGACAGATAGGATGATGTTAGATTTTTAGAAACCACACACACTGTTTATTCAAAATTCAGTTATTTTATTTAAAAATGTCTTCGTCCCGTATAGCGCCTTCAATAATAAACAACATGAAAGAAAATAAGCCACCTCTCAAGGACCAGTTTGAAAATGAAACCCGTCTTGTCTGTATTTCGAATTTCTATACGCTCCTTTTAAATAATAGTCCAACATATATCAGCCATAATACACGAATTCCTATTTAAGGGTCGGAGTGCATAAGGAATTTTAGTTCGCCGTTCATTAAGAACTGTCAAAACAAATGAGTTGTAACTAATGGACGGTGATGTAAAAGGCTTGCACTATTACACTTTTTTTCGCTTCATCTATAATATTATAGAAAACCATGTCTCTGCCCAATAGTGCGAAAAGTATGTGCTTTTGAGTAACTTATAGTTGTTTGTAAGATGGTATTACACAAACGTATAAACTAATGAATAACGTGATCTAATGGCCCAGCGTCAACAGAAATAAGACTCTAACCTTAATTGCCTGGTTTATTGTACTTCTAGTGATTTAAAATGCTAACTAAAAATACATCTAATGTGATGCCACTCGCGTTTCGACACTTAAACTCATCAACTGCATCGTCAACAACAAAAACGGCTATAAAAACCAGCTTTTCATTAATTACTGGTTTAAAATTATTACATATGAATTTGCAGCTTTAGAAAGACCTTTACTATTAAACAACTATTTCATTATAGTTCACCCTACGGTAATTAAAAAATGATACGAGACCATGGTGTGCCGTTCATCCATTTGAAGATAGTCTTACACTTTTAGGTAACACTTGTCTGTGTTTTATAGCTTATGCGAATCAAATACGTCAAATAATGAGCCATGCTATTTTATGGGTAACAAAACACAATCAAGGTTAAAATATGTATCAGGTCATTGATAAATCTTGAACGAAAAGACAAATACAATGATATTTGGGAACCTTAATAAATCGTCACTACAAGGAATAGTTTTCTGGTTTTGAGCTGTTGTTCTGGAATTATATTGCATGACCGCTGATCCACGAGTCAGCGTACCTATTTGCTGCTGAATGCCATCTCTGCGTGCTTCCGTAAACTCATCGCCCACCAGTTGTCTGCAAAAAATTATGCAAATAGCAATTATCATGCATTCTGAAAAAATTGTTCAAATTTACCTAAAAAGTGTAGTTTTAACTCTAAATATTGATCAATTATATACCAAATTTGTATCGAATCTCTCAATATTATTAACAGACAATTCCAAATTTAGAGTTTCGTACTGAATTACATAAGCTTTTTCCTATACTACGCCTATATTCTCCCATATGCGTTCTGTCTTTAGGAAAATAAAATATATGATAGTTCGTTTGCTCAAAAATCTTCCGATTTTTTCTTCCACATCTTTACAATACTAATCTAATTAGATTTATATTCACCTCTTTGTGGTTCTCTCTTTTCAACCCAAATTTTCCATTACTAATTAACATTTAATGGCTTTGATCATTTCCATTCACAATTTCGCTTCTACTAAAGACCTTATGATGATTTTTCTTATTTTGTTCGTACTTTTCATCTTTTTACTTGTTTTTTATACATTTTTCCCTGTTATCCTCATTTCCCTGCAACATTTTCTCCTCCAACAACCAAAAACTTGTTCTCTTTCATTTCTCCTTTAATTGTGCTTCTCATCTATGTCAGATTATATTCCATTTGTTCTCTCCTTCCACGCCCTTTCAGACGTTACATATTTCTACCCTTACAGGTTACTAACTGATCACAAAGTTTAGCCCCGGCCGGCCTCTCCCTTCTCTTCTTTCCTCGTTTCGTTTCACATGCTCCCTTGCCCCTCCTCGTGCGCGGCTCCGTAATGCAACGTCACTTGGATGTTGCCAAGGCAAAAAGGAAGGAGACAGGCCGCAAGATAGGGGAGTCCAGATGTTTTGAGGAAAACCCCCGACACCCCGTCAGACCTCACAGCGGCTGGCGGAGGGGGGCCCATCCCACCCCGCTAATCAGAGGCGCAGGTTTTAAAGACGTGTACGGCTCTCGTGCCTGTGAGCTCTCGACTCTGTTGCGTTGGTCAGGTTGCGAACGTGCACTTCTTTGCTTTCCACTGGGAGTGAATAAGCTGTCAACGCGGCCAGAGATTCACTTACAGTGACTTTCTCCAGTCTGATGGTCAACATCTCTAGACCTAGCAGATTTCATTAAATGCGATTGAAAATGGCATATGTTACGATTTACGAATTTTGCAGTATAAAGCTGGAACGCTATGCGTCTTCCTTGCCATGAATTTTACAAAATAACAAACAGTAAACTTGGACCGTATCACATGAATATGGTTTGCTTTTCTCATATACATGAATTACACTAGTACCGAGGATTTATACCAGATTCCACGAAATATATTTGAAATTAGATTTAGAGGATTCTAATAGACCCTTATTTGGCCCGCCCAAAGGTTACAATAATTTTAATTCTCGTAATTTCAAGATACGAGCCCTAAGAGCGGTGATACGGTCCCTTGATACATATATGAGTTTTCTTTATATCTGCTTCAAATTCCTCTGAGCGAAACTCCATACATCCCGAGCATAAAGATTTTCATCGTCCAAGCGTTATACAATTGCGTAATGAGAGGAGCAATGCATAATTGAGTATGAACCTTTGACTAATCTCTATATGAAGAGATATAATCATTACATTGTAGATTCAATTTTCCGAACACAGTTTTAGGCAAAATTACTACTATATGAGAAAACAAATGAACCGAGATGATCTAAATGCACCGCAATTATATGATTTTACTATATGATTAAATCAGAGGATCATATTAAGTACATGCAAATCGTGCTTGATAACGCTGCTTCCCAATATCTAAACGCATACATAGGTCTCTATATAACATAGATCTCTAAAATGAAACCATAGGTCCTATGTATACCATGTTCAAGAACTGTTGTTACGGTGGTTGGAACACATTTCACAGTGAAAAGTTTCAAAACATAATATCACCTTGAGGATGCTAATTACCGTTTAAATACATTAGTAAATGATCCAAACACAAACGTGTAGACCGTGCTTTCCGCTAAAATCAATTAGGCAAAAAAATTGTAAAATTTGTTTTCTTTAAAAATTGTCTAAGTGAGCACTAAAAAAGTAAAAGAAAATAATTTATTTATAACGAAACTAATGTGAAGAGCAGCAGGAGGAATATCAACAAAGAAATATAAATATTTATCAAAAAAAAATAGCTCTCCCTAATGGAAAATCTGATAAATAAATAGTCGGCATTAAATATCAAATTTACAGTATTTTCAAGTGAGGAGGCTGCAATGATTCTATAACTGATAGCACCACCAAACGCAGAAAGGACCGTGACGAGTAAATGCACCGTTAGTTTACCCGTCACTTACACAAATACAAGCTGTCAGAGTCGTCTCTTTTTGGTTATCACTCTCGTGTTTATCACAAAACCAGGCGAAATCGCTGATCAAGTTCATATGCAAATTTAATCGAATGCAATATTGACAAGTCGCCGAAACTTCAACGTTCAACTATTATGTAAAATTCTGTATTTTCCCACGTTTTTCTCTCTCTGAGAGAGTGTTATAGAATGAATGCAATTGCACAAACTGTGTCCCGCAGATCAATCAAACAGTACTTGAACCGGAAAGAGACTGTTAGCCGAAAAAATTATGCTGCGTCACCATCTACCGATGGAATCCCCTAAACGTTTTATAAACGATTCTACGTTATAATTTGCATTGCGAATTTTGTATTATTGGATACTTATAATGAAAAATGTGCCATCTGTTTATATTTAAACCAAGGATTAAAAATGTAGGCAGATTGTAATTTGGACGGTATCATTTTGATAAATTAGTAGCATTACTTTACAAAATTTAAAATTACAATAAATAATGAGAAAATCTAGGAATATTGCGTTAAACTTATCCACTTTTAAATTAATTGTATAAAGACGGTGATGATATATAACTATGATTTGCACAACTGTGAATATTGTTAAATGTTAAAATAAGAACATTTTGAAGATCTTAATTAAATTTTTTCAGATTGTAGTATGCAACCCAAATATGGGAAAGAGAAAGAAGAAAATTTATTATAGCTATGGTGAGTGTGGATTTATTAAAAACTATTTAACAAAAACATACTTCTATTTTATTTCTGTAAATGACATAATATTTGTGTGAAAAATATGAAATGTTGAAACGGTTAAAAAGATTAGAGTAAAAATGAATTAAATTGCGGCAAATTAGAGCGTAATTGTAAAGATTTGTTTACAATACATTTTTTTACACAGCGTGCTGGCTGATCAAAGTCATTTCAAGACATTTAAAATATTTTCAGTTTCCTTGGACTTTGAATAGAACTGAGACGTTCTATTGAACAGCTCACCTCGCGGAAATGATTATACTATCAAAAACGTCTACAGACTGATGATTTAGAAATATTACATGATGTGCTTCTAACGCCTAAACTGTCACATACATAATACAAGATATGAGTCTGAGAAATTAGCATGAGTGGTGAAGTACACTTCTCTAGAAAAATTAAAACATGTAATTGTTTGACAAAACAAATCGATCTTAAAATATAATAAGTACTGATTTTGTATCTAAACGTCTGCTGTAACAGCATGTGTAAGAATATAACACTTTCTACACAAGTGATAAACATTAGAGAATTGTACTTCTGGTATTAATTGTCAAATGTTGTTTACATATAAAATAATATTCATGTATTATTAACGTTAAAAATAATTTTTGTGTTAACCTAAACTCCCTTTATATACCACTGTATTGCTTTGGGCAGAGGGTCAGGCAGAAACTACATACAGCAAGCAAAAGATGGGGAATTGCAATACTAGGACGTATTGCAAATGTTGACACATGGAGATATTCCCTGGTTCAAATTGCCATTTGACCTGACTGAACAGGTGATGGAGATGATATGCATGAAAATGTTTACACTCTTGATTCGTTGTATTAAGTAACTTTCAAGATTAAATACATTATACAGAGCAAAGAAAAAAACGAATGTCAGTGTGAGGTAAACATGAGTTCAAATAAAAAAACTTAAAGTACTAAATCAATTACTAGCCCTACTTAATGGCCGTACATATTTTTCTTGCTTTGCACCCAACTGAAAACTATATAATTTTAGAATTTATGTTGTTTGTTTCAGGCTATTCATTAAGTTGTATAGTTATTCCGAGTTATAGACAACGGGCCTCCTAAGTGGCTCACAAACATAGGTTTTCTAAAGAACAAGACTCCGCCTTAACACACCTCCGGACCACAGCACTGTGGGATTGGCCCGCGTTTCGCACGTCACGACAGCGGCCTGTCGCCTGGCCTTCCGAACTACCCAAGAGACATTCCGCTCGCCGAGCCACTCTACTCGGACATCACTAATTACGAGACGGCACACTAGCATCAGCACTCCAGCGAGAGCTCGAAGTCCAAGCTATCTGATTCGGCCACGCTTCGATATCCCCCGGCCGCGAACAAAGTTCTGCACAATGTGAAGCTCAGCGCGGCGCCGCGCCCGCGCAGTGCGGTTCTCCGCGCCGGCCTCCGTCTGCTCCCCCGCCTCCCGCCGCCCCGCTCCCCCGCGGCCACAGCCCCCGCCGCCCCCGCCCGCCCGTCCGCCGCCAGCCCCGCCAGCGCCCGCGCCCCCCGCCGTGCCCAGCCACGAGTCCCCCCCCCGCCCGCCACGCCCCGCCCCGCCCGCCGTCCCTCCGCCCCGCTCCACCCTTAGCCGATTCGCTTCTCCGTGTGCTTCCTCTGGAGCGCCCGCCTCGTCCTCACCCCTTCTACAATGGGACCCCTCTATATGCCTGCCTATTGCACGAACACGGCTGCGCGAAACGTTTGCTGGTCCACTCGTCACCCGCGTGAAGAAGAATAGTGGTAGCGTCTCGTTTTGAATAGGGTATTCAGATAGAAGTAATCTTCCGCAATAAAAAATGTGTTTATCTGAACTTCAGTATCTCCCGTCCCATACATTCTCGTATTCATGTTTCAGACTTTTATCTCATCTTCGTGTCTTGAAACATGTATGCGGAATGAAGATCAGTAGTTTAATGTACAGATTCATTTTAATTTTGGGAATATTTTACCGTTTATTTTTAATTAGCCCATCTTTTCTTGCTACAAGATTCTGTCGGCTGACACGCCCGAGTTCACTTTCTCATATAGTTTATCTACATCCTCTGAATCGAAAACAACGCTACTAGTATCCAATATTACGAAATTGGAACGTAATCAAAATATACACTTGAATAGCGAAGAGAGGATTTTTCCCCCTCTGAGAGCACTTTAAAAGTAGCTGTCCTGCAATTGAGTTGTGAAAGTAAGAATGAAAGCATGTTAGACAGATGAGTTTATTATTTCCCATTGTTAAGGAAATTTTCTCACCTTTCCTGCAGCTTTATCTGCCGTGCTTGTTCCTAAGCCTTTAATAGGAAAATGTCACGTTCTCTAAAGAGATTGCTTCCGTAACTTCTTATTGGCTATGCCTCTTGAACTGTAGGCGTACTGCTTAGCTACCGTCTATCTTTTGTTTCCTCTGTTATTATATAGTTACTGACTTTAACATCAACATCTAGTTCTCGTCGACGCCAATCATACAATTGATATATCTCTCAAAATATGAGATATATCCTCTGCGTATAAGTACAATTCTAAGCATTATTTTTCCCATCAGAGTTTATCTACTTTCATCCGTTGAACTTTAGCAGCCGAGAAAGTTATTGTTCTTCATTTTTCGGTCACATACTATTGGTGGTAGATATTTCTGCTGAATTAGCAAATCTGGTAAGCTTTACTACTCTCTCGCCATTCTCCTATGCTTCTTTATCAAAATATATCAATCAACTGTTTGTGCCGTTTACTTATTGTGTCTGTTTATTAGTTTTTTGTGTCAACGGTCCGAAAGAATTTTCGTGTGCTGTCCACGTCAGTCTGCCGCCTACCTGCTCTCTCTTTCTTCTTTTCTTTCGCCACCGTTCGCATGTCTCCATGCAATGGTACTTATTGGCGATGATTGCCAACTTTTCTCATTTTCGCTCTTTCCTAAGCAACGCCGCAGGCCGCGTGAACCACATGCATCAACAATCGTGTCGGAATTATTATCAACTAACAGTTACACTAGAACTATCATCGAGAAAAAAAATCCCTTTGAAGCATCTGCAGCTACAAACTGTGTTGAATTTAAATTTATTAAAGTACTCCTTTTGTGGATTCTCTTTGATTTTATATCCTCGCCGCCGGTCAACTAACTCCTTACTTGCTCGCAATCCGACACTTGCAGAGATTACTCCACCTGGCGTCCTCAATACTTCGAATGTCGCTCGTCCTCCTCCCTTCACTCTGCTTTCCAGTGATTTCCGTAGCTTGCACATCTTTCCCTCATTCCGTACCCTCAGTCCGTCCTTCGTTCTCACTCGCGCACCTATAATGAAACATTTCGCACCCCAACGTAACATGTACCATCCCATCGCTTTCTCGCCGAATTCACATGCCCCCCCCCTTCTCCTCCCCTCCACCTGCACCCCGTCCCGCCGCGTCCCCCTCCCCCAGGCGCCCTCGTGGGTGTGGGCCCGTTGAATATGCAAACACCCGCGAGAGTGTCTGTTATCCTTGGGATCGAACCCAACCGCCCGGCTTGCTGTGTTGCACGGCCCCTCTGGTCAGCGAAGGGGGGCCGGCGATGGCGCGGAGCGGTGATTGCCGCGGCGGCGCGCTGGATATGGGGCAATGACGGGTGTGGACGTGTGAAGTTCGCAACCGAAGTCACCTGCTGCGAGCGTATTCGCGGGGGGCTCCGGGGCCGGCGCTGTTGAGCAGGCGCCGGTGCGCAGCGTTTGCGAGCGTTCGTCACGGAGTTTCGGGGGAGGCGGGGGGGGCGCCTACAACGTTACGCGGTAGTAATGATCTAACGAATCTTGGGTGAAATATCCGCATGGCGGTTGTGCTGCGTTTGCGTTTCGAGTTGAATGTCGGCCGCTCCTGGCCTGAATACGCACTTACGCGCAATCTACAGTTCTTCTGTTTTGGAGTATTATACTGTTTTACAAAGTACTTAATTACTATTGAGTAATCATGAAAATTTTGGGTTATAATCGTTTTAAAAATATTTTGTAGTTGCATACTACGTAATCGATTCGCTTTTTAGCAATATACCATGTCCGGTGAAAATTCATTTTAGTCGTATTGAGGAAATTGCCTTGTTGTTCTGTTGTTCTTGAGGTCATTAGAGACTAACATCCTTCGAATTCATTTCACAGTAAGGATACCACAACAAACAAGATGCTTATTCTGAAACTGACTTCGAGTGCTATTTCGATAGCCCTAATCATAGTTACTACTGACTCTTAGTATAAAGTGGTATACAATTAAGCGCATCAACTTGATTAAAATGAGATAGTCTGAATCTTCGGTCTAAAATTACTTGCAGTGTCACATTACATGGCAAATCAATTGTGTTGTTCAGACGTAATGAATACTCAGGAAGCCCTTCTCACACTTGTTTTCCTGTATGAATACTACATACAATGCCACTTTTTCGAGCTAGTTATCATTCTAAGTAGCTACAAGTTGTAGTACAATGATTCTGTGCTAGCTTTCAGCGTGAATTATTTAAAGAAATAAGTTAGAATCATGACGAAGAATTTTGTTCTAGCTGAATTCGACTTGGATTTGTTGTCATGTTCCTCACGTCTAAGTAGTGACTAATCTGATTCTCTTTAAGATAAGAAATCATTGCACGAGAGTAGACAAAGCAGACAGCGTATTTTTATTAAAAATATGAGTTCTCTTTAGCTATCAAAATAAGAAGCTCTGCGTAAAAATCCATTGCAATGAACTGATGTATAGACAGGATATATTATAATCACCAGATAAGTTTTGCTACAACTTAATAATTAGCTTTGTTAATCTAGTAAATGCAAAGAGTACAGTGGAAGAAGGTGTCCCCGCATATTTTAAATGGTATTGTTATTTATAGTTTGGACGAAGAATACTAGCCATAAGACATCATAAAGTTATCATATATGTTAAACGCAAATCACCGCCGTATTTAATTTTAAGAGAAACAATTAAATCTAAGAGAACCTGGATATTCTTATTGGAAGAAACCATAAAGATAAGTTTACTACTTATTGTTTATTATAACACGCGAAACGTATGACATATTTGCAGCTGGTATTTGATTCATCTCTTTATTATGATATACTTATAACGAACAAAACTATTATGCACAACATATCCGTTTATCTTACATCAACAAAAATACAGTCATGGTAAAATCCTCCTTATTGTAAAATATGTTAATTACTTTACTATGAAAACAGCATTATTACACGTGTTTACATATACATAGAAAATTAAAAATTCAATCTAAAATGATCCAATACTACTACGTACAGGTGCAACATTTTTATACTCATAATATCAGTTGTTGACGATTAATATAATTTATAATGTTATAGAATGGAAAATTCTTAAATAATATTAATATTATTTTTTTGAATAAATTTACTATCAATTACTATCTTGATCGGGGTGCTGTTTCCATCTAGATTTCAAACCTGTTAGACTCTTAGGTGGCTATCTTCAAAATAAACGATAAAGTTTTGTCTTCACTATCAATTCGTGAAAGATGCAAATGATATGATTTATCTTATATTATTATTCCTGACATATTATTGATTCGTATCGTCATTATCTCATGTAGAAACCAATTTAGTTCTACTCAATATTAGTTAGTTTTTTTCTCGTTATTATATATTTATTATTATTTTTTATTAATTTATCTATTTTATTATTATTTCATTCTTTTACTACTTCTATACTTTTTATTTTATTTGTATATTATATTATATTATTTTTTTTTTATTATTTCATTATTAATTTTATTATTTTTATTATTATTATTATTTTTATATATTTTTTTTTATTTTTTTTTTATTACAGCAATATGCACGTTTCCAATCTGCAAAACCGATGCTAATGCGTAGCGTTCGACACTTGTCACGCGGAGACGATTAGATCTACAGCACTCCAGCTCAGAGCACGGCGCTTCGGGCTCTGCAGCTTTGCCGCCGACAGCCGCGCTTTTTGGCGGCGAGTGCGCGGCGGAGCAAGGCCTTTACTACACGATCTCCGCCAGGCCGTGGGTGCGGGGCAAAACTCGACGCTCGGGCGAGCTGGCCGCACGTATGCGTCGCTGTTGAGAAGCCCTGCAATAATGCGGGCGCGCCGCCGCGTTGTTTTCCAACAGCGTGCATTTGTGAGCAGAACAGATCACTGCCGATTTTTTTTTTTGTGCAAGGAGGTTGGGGATGGGTAACGCGTTTTCGTAAAAGTTTGCAGCAGCAGAATAATTGCGCTTTTGGAGCGTATACAATTTGACCAAACTGAAATAACAATGAGGTAAGTTTAGGCATGCCTCCTTCGGTTTCACGTTTTTGATCATTACACACGTAACTACAACTAAACCATAAAATTTATAATATGATTGCCAAAGAGTATTCAGATTCATTTACATTTTTTTGTAGATATATCGTACACATCTCTGCATTCCATTAAACTTTTTTGCTAAGTAGGTTCATTTAATTTGAAGGATCAAGGATAGATTCAACTTTAGTGGAGAAGATATACTTTAGTACAGAATTCTTTTTTTGGTTTTTATTTTGTTAATATATCTGACCATTTTAGTAATAGCAGACGTCATTCTTGGAGAGAGAGTTGTGAGTCGTCGGAACGCGCATTTAATTATTAATAGCTTTATTAATTCTCAATAGATTCAGAGAAATTGTTCAGTATTCTTCTCTCCTTGATATTATTCCTAACAGTATTTTGTAAAACATCGAGTGCGCGATATGTTCGTGCTGTTTGCGAATGTGGCGTTCGTTTCTTTCGTAATTTCCGAGCACCAATCGAGACGAATGACGGTCTGTTCATCCACGCGCCCGGTTCTCCGTAATGGAATGGAAACTGATATTTTGTTTTGATTCAGGGCCAGAAGACTTTCAAAGATATTCCAAAAAACGTAATTTCTTTTTCTCCGTTTGGCCTGCGATCTTAGTGAAACACCGGAATATATAACAACTAAATTAATCTATGTGGGGCGGCGTTTGATTAACTCACATATCCAAAGGCATGTTTAGTCGCCCAAGTGATCGCCCAGAACTTGTTCCTTTCGTACAAGTGTTTAACAGACTGAGAGTGTGTGTGAGTTAAAAGTGGCAACACTGTTGATGGTGTGTGAGTAGCGTTTTTAGGGGATCTCTAAGGAGCGGTGAGACAATCTGGGATGTGATAGTGGGAGTTGAGGCCAATGTTTGAATTCAGGAGCGGTCCGTTATATTGTTCAAGTGTGTGTAGATGAATCAGAAGTAGTGTGAGTCGGAGTGTGTGTGGTTTTAAAAATAAATTTGCGAAACCTACAAACAGTATGGCATCGCGAACTTATTAAACTTGAATTTCAAGTGAATGGGAGAAAAACAAACATGTGAGTACATCGCTAGTAGAATGACCTGAAACGTTATGCTTCGAAGTCTCACTTTCATGTTTTTGAGCAGAGAGCTGGCAATACTTATTTTCAAGTGACTCACAACGTATATTCTTATTAACTTAACTAACACACTTATTCCACAAAAACATTACAAAAACAGTCGCCTTTAAATTTTAGATGCCGCATGCAAAGCTAGATTCGATGCGAAACGATACTACCAACGGTGAACAAAAATTGAAACTTGAGTTTGTGAAATTTTAATCTCTTCAAAAATTAGGGAGCAAAATATGAACGGTGTTTAAGGATATCCGCGGGAGAATCAAATGTAAGTGTTGTGTAGAAAGATGTTCAGCTAGGGACAAGAAAAATTATTTTTTTTTTTTCTCTACTAATGGAATGTAAGTATTTTTGTAAGTATTTTCAAATATGTAGATTTTTTTCTCATTAGAAACTCCAAACACATGGCGCTAAGGCACTCTATCATTTGTTGCAACCTCGCTCATATCATCACAGTGCTTTTGTGACGGGGGCTGTCGACTAATGCAGGATTGCCGATACATCTCTACGTCCTTCATTCTATAGGTTATTCGCAAAGGCTCTGTGCTCCCAGTAGTGCGTGCTGAGTGGCCCTGATTTAGCGAAAACCCGCATTTACCATATTATGTCAATTGCTTAGTATGAGTACAACTCTTTTTTCAAATCAATAATTTGGCGCCCATGCGACACACTAGAGAAAAGATACTCATTATTAGTACGTCATAGCTAACAGCTTTATTGTTAATTCAAAACAATAGTTTTTGATTGAAATTAGTTAACATTTTTTTTGTTTACAAAGCTGTTCATAAATATCAGCCAGTTCTTATGTTGACCAATATAAAATACAATAGTTCTCTTCATTCTTAATGAGCACTGATTTCTGCTTACATTAATTCACTGTCCTCTTTAAATTTATACGTTTTAGCGACAATCAAATTTTATAAGCGGAGTATTTACCAGTGGATATCAAAGAAAAAATAAACTCAAGCGTTCACAAAAAGGTTTATTACGTTACTCTTGAAAAAGCGAGTCAATTATTTGTAAAATGCGAGAGTTTGCGGTCTAAAAGGACATTGAAAAGAAGCAATCGTAAAACCTGCCTTTCTTAGCAATCCCTATATTATGTTAGTCAATGCAACGCTTCTTGAACGAATTATTTTCCAGAAGACGAAATAAAAAACGTAAACGTTGTTTTTCCTTCGCATCTTGCCTCGCTATTACGAAGAAACACATTATTCCCTTAGCGTGCGTCACTCAGCAGTGCAGCCGCTTTTCTAGGACGAGCGGACATGGAAAAAGGAAAGTTCGCAACGGTTGCTTAGAGATCGACAGAAGTGAAGCGATGCGAATGGTTTTGTGGATCAAGACCAGACAAACAGCCAAAAATGTAGCGCCAGTCCATCCTCCGTCTATTAACTCCGCTCCTATCTTAACCCCAACATTCACTTCGGACGATTAAAAGATTGATTCACCTTGTGGTGTCAAAAGATAGCAGTGAAGAAAGATAAGTAAGTGATTTGGAGAGACCCGCTGACCGAAGCACCAGCGTTGCCGAAAATTAGTAGAATGCTCGTTATGGGCGAGAGTATCCGAAGTGTTGTTGTGCAACCTATAGTTGTTACCGCGGATAGGCTAACTGCATGGAAAAACTCACCTAGCTGCGTCGGAAAAAGCCACTCAGGAACAACTCACATTAATAATTCCACGACTTTTTCATTGACATTAAAGGCAAAAATTGCATGCATTATGAAGATAGCAATACTCCCAATTCTCTCTTCTACGAGTATTAGAAAGTTTATACAGTTTGATGGTAGCATATCGTTAAAGATTAGCGGCCGACATAACTAAAAAAAATATTCACCTTCTTTCTTCTCTAAATATTCCACCTCAATGAAAACCAACAATAACAGCTTATTTTGGCTGTCTCTTTTCAGTGATGAAATATACTTGAACTGAGAGAAACCATCAGCAAGAATTTTACACGTAAGCAAAAGACGAGTTGTCAAGACCCAGCGGACGAGAACGATCTCTTTCGCTATGACAGCCAAAACATCGATGTTTTGAAGTTACAAACACATTGACCCTTCAAATCGTAAGCAATCCCTTATCACGCGCAATCCGCGAGGGGGTGATGTACTCTCTTTTATTTAAGTTTATTAAATAAATGCTTCTCTTATCGATAATACCCGACTAGTGGGGAGGCTCAGCGCTAGATCGCTGCGTCTGGGACGGGGGGCGGTTGAGGCGTAGGAGAGGAGGAAGGGGAGGAAAGTGTAATGGGTCGTGGGAGTCGTTTCCGCGGTGGAATGGGGTGGGGTGGGGAGCGTTCCGGCGGGCGCCCACGTGAGTGCAGGCGGCGCGGGAGCAACGAGGCGTCGCGAACCGCCGCCGCCAGTCGGCGCCACCGCAGCCAGAGCGCCACGCCGCGCCCCCGCAAACGAACGCAAAATTCGCCAGCGTTATGGCAGTGCTCGCGCCCGGCACTGGTTGATTTGCTTGTTCGTCGTCTGGTAAAACAACAGTTGGGTCGAAGCAGCTCTAACAGCGCAATTGTCACGTCAAATGTGGGCTGCCTCGCTATTCCGGGGCGTTCAGTTGGCGACGGAGTTTCCTTCACAAAGAGAAAGTTTTCCCTAATGGCTCTGGCGACACGCTTCAGAAGATGGCCGGTTGTCCATTAGGATTCGAAATTTGTCTTTCCCGCACTGGGGCTGTAGCGATGAAAAGGGTTTAATACAAATTTAGGAAACAAATAATATCTTAAATTTACAAAATCACTCAGAATTAATATTCTAATATACTCTTTTCTGTCACTTTCAGATCAGTTGCTGCGGCATCTATCTAGGACACATAAAATATTCAAAAAATGGTGTTATTCAGTGAAAATAGTTTTATTTGTGTCTTCAAAATGTATTTAACCTAATACGTAGTTCAGATATACTATGCATAAAATACCAAATGCTTCATTTTTCCTTTTGCTGACTGAAAATTTAATATTTCACTCGAATATCGTAGTTCATATTAAGAATAATTGCAGAGTTTAAAAAATCATATTAATCACCAGATCTTTACGTTTGTGTCCTGTTGAGTTCCAATCAAAGCATACCGAACTGAAGAGAAATGAAATCCTATTTGATACATTTTATACATCTTTAATGGAGTTATTTAGTGGCTCATTATTGGCAATTTTCCATGTCATAACACATCATTCGGATTACAATAGAGTAGAAAAATCATGTATTTCTAAAGCAAAACTAAATATATGTGAATTTTACTTGTTTTTTTTATACGGAGATAACAGTTTTACGCATAGAACATGAATTGATGTCTACGAGCCCTCATCATTTCGCAAGGAACATAAGTGACTTGCCTCTTATTTTGAACGATGAGGTGCAGTTTTGTTTCAGAAGTAATTCCTTTTTAATCTTGATTGACACATTCTCCAATTCTAGTTTTTGTAAGATTTCGTAATCCTTTTCTTTTTGCTCGGCATACGCTGAAACACAGAGTTTATTAGCGTATTTTCTTGATAGGGCACCTCTTCGAAACACATGTAGAAAACTCATACTTATTCCTCTATAACCATTATCAGGCCTTCGCGTGCATGTTGACGGCACCCGCATAGGCGATCGCAGCGACACCGGAAGAGCGGCGGCGGGAAGGCAAACTAACTCGCGGGCGCAGCTGTTTCTAATGCGTTTCGGATGAGAGCTGCGAGAGAGGGAGAGAGAAAAAAAAGTACGAGAAACGATTTATCAGATTCGTTCGTGCCCCGAAAAAGTGTCTCTCATCTCCCACCCCATCGTCGAGCGGCGCAGGACAGGCCAATCGCAGGAATTTACGAAGCATTAGGACGCCGCTTCCGCGAGGCAGGCCCGCTTCCGCCGGAAGTGGGTGGGCGTCCAGAGACGCGCGTCGCAACTGCGCTCGAGATTCCATCTTGTGTTGCGAGCTCAAGGGATCGATTTAGCTTGCTCGCGAGTATTCTAACGCAGCGAATTTTCGGCAGGTTTGAATGATGCAAAGATTGCGTGATAACTGTATTTGGCAGGTCCCAGGAACGTTGCCAGATTTTTTGGGAAGGGTTGTTAACGCACTGCCTCGGGTACCACAAGGTGCACAGTGCAGATATTAAATCATCTCTATGTCCATCTCCATTTAGAAGTATCAGAGCATCGCCTGTAAGCGCCATTATCTACTCCAATAGAATATTGATAATAATTAACATATTGCACAGTGTATTATAGAAATATACAACAGGAGGAATTCCAACTTACAGTTATTCTATTTTGGCTAATCTTCTAGTCATGCAGTTCTGTATCTACTATTGATGAATACATGTCCCTCGCCTAGTCAATATCTCGTCTTTAAACTAATGATCGGAAGTTTGCTCGTTTTGATGAATACGAACATTGATTTAAAAGTTCTCGTGCAACTGCTAATTGTCATCCCCATTAGAATCGGTGCTTTTAAAGAAGATAGAGCTGTAGGATAGGGTACATTTATTTTTTTATACTTTCTAAAAAATATCATAAGATGTACAACACTTTGAACTGTTATTTGAGAGAAAAAAGAATGATAGATCATTCACAATCAAAATAATCGTTAAATACTTCATCTACAGTTTTGCAAAAACTGTTTGATTAGTGTTTCCGAGCTAAGGTCATTAGTCCCGTAGGCGTTTGTTTTTCCTTCGGAAGTGGCGGTGATATTCTCCAACAGGATGGTGAGATCTGGCATCAACCTACACGGCGGTTTTCCCAAACCAGGCATCTCCCACAAGCGGGGCACAGCCCAAGCCAGGACAAGCTCTTACCTCCCGACAGGTCTCCTGACATGTGTGGCATCATTCTTCTCAAACTTTGCGTTAAAATTTATTAAAGAGCGTTAAAGAATTGTGTTTAATGTTTCAAACTAAAAGCTGTTCGTTGTTAGTAGCAAAGACGCTTCACTCCTATCTGAATTTTAAAAAAAACAAAAAGCTAATCAGTAAAGAGAAAAATAAATGAAGAACCTTGAGTCATCTTGCTACAACTATATCAGATACTTCGGTTCGGGTGAGAAAGAAACGAAGAAAAAGATTATCAAATCCACAACCTGGAAATAGTCATAAAGTAAACAAGGTAACCCTCAAAGATTAGGAATTGATTCTTTTTACTTTCTTGCTTTACTTGATAGAAGAGAAAGTATTGTTATCATACGACGGAAACCAGCGATTTTTCTACAGAAAAACTCTTATTGGCGAGCATTGGTAAAGAAAAATGGTATCATTCGTGTTCCCTTATCACTTCATCTACCACTTTGTATAATCAGAATACATATTTTATGGGTCCTTGATATCAAAAATTGATTGAAGGAAACGTCTGCCAGTTTATATATGGCCAAAGCTAGCGCCTAAACCGTTCAGATGATTTCTTTCAAAATTGATAATCATTGAACGATTTGAAGAAAATCGAGGCCCAGTGTTGTTAGCAAAGACGCTTCACTCCTATCTGAATCTTTTCAAAACAACAACTAATCATTAAAGAGAAGAAGAAATCAAGAACCTTCAGACATCTTGCTACAACTATATCAGACTCTTCGGTTCGGGTAAGAAAGAAACGAAAGAGAAATAGACTTAGAAATCGATATTATGATTTTTTTATGGCACTTTACGCTAAGCCTCAACATTTTCAATTTTTTTCTCGAAATTGGCCGTGCTGGTTTAAAACGATGCCACTGACGATGACGATGATGATGATGATTACCCGAAGAAAGCCGGGGCCACCCTGACCTACCACCACCCGCGCTCGCCGCCGTCGCGGCGCGTGACTCACCGAGGTGGGCGTGGCGTCGAAGAATGCTCTTCGTTAGCGGCTCATGGGCGCGCAGGCCTCTAATTCCCCCGATCCCTTCCCCAAACACCCCGCGCCCTCCTCCCCGCCCCCGCTCCCGCCCCCGCTCCGCCAGCCGCAGCATTAGACTCGCAAATCAGCGCTAGGCGCGCGTCGGATGGCGGCGCTCACGCGCTCCCGCGCTCGCGCGCTAACGCGATTAGCGGGCCGCCGCCTTCCGCTGCGATGTGTCGCTGGCGAAGGAATATTTTAAAATTAATTTTGACGTGCGACGGGATGGAAGTATTGAGTAGGCATTGTCTTGAATAATAAATGAAGACGGCGCGCTTGAGTGTGGCCTTGCTGAGTCATATGATGCTGAATTAAGACCACAGGTTTCATGGAAATGATTCACAAAACGACTCCAGTGAGCACGTATTCAAATTAACTCCAAAGAAGAGTAGTTATTAATTATTTATCAGATAAATCTAGCAAAATGACATATTTACACGGGATAAACATTTTTTTTTATTTTAACGTCTTTTGTCATCATTATTTCCCAAATTAAAAACGGGTATATTTACAGTACTTCGTGAATTGATTAAATTGTCCCTGTCGAGTTTTTATCTTCCGCTACAATGTGTCTCTAGGGCGAGAAATATTTTAAATTAATTTTGACGTGCGACGAAATGAAAGAATTGACTAGGCACTTGCTTGAATAATAAATAAAGCTGGTGAATTTCGATGTGTCCTGGACGCTGAATTAAGATCAAAGGTTTGGGATTTTGTCATGAAAATAATTCGTAAAACGATTTCAGGGTGCCAGTATTCAAATTTACTGTAAAGAAAGTATAGTTATCAATCTATTATTAAAGTATAATAACCCGGAGGAATATTTTAAAATTGATTTTGACGTTCTACGGAATGAAAGCACTGACTAGGCATTGTCTTGAATAATAAATGAAGCTGGTGCCATTGAGCATGGTCTTAATGAGTCACAGACCAATTAAATGCAGAATTAGGATTGGAATATTTTCTGAATATGCGAGATTTTATCGTGAAAAAACTCACTGTTTAGAGTTGCAAACATGCTTTATATTTAAAGACAAATCGTTTTGAAATCACCCAAGAACATGGATGAATATTTTTAAATTTTAAGTAAGGTAATTAAATCTAATTTATTCGGATTACATTATTTTCATTTTAATGTTGTTAGATTAATTATGTTTCACTCTGACCAGTTATTTATCTGGCGAATTATAATACGTAAAGGGTTTCCAAATACATTCAGCAGATTACAATCTTTTGCTGGGCTATGAAGTTGTGGAGAGGAAAATTTTAAAATTAATTTTGTGTTACAACAAAATGGAAGAGTATTTACCAAGCATTATCTTCAATAGTAAATAAAACTTGAGTGAGATTAAGACACGTCCGAGTAAATTACATTGCAAGAAAAGTAATAAAATAATGAATATTATTGGGTGAGGTGTGTAATTAAGTTAGACATAATATGTATGTATTAGGTACTTTGGCACAACAGCTCTTTACGAGCTAAGGTCTATCAGCATCCAGGTCTGGCGGCCATGGATTAACGGGTACGTGTGGTTATAGCACACCCTACGCTGTATTCTAGTCCTCTCAACCTGATAAGTGAGCTGCCTCATACTTACACAGTAACAAATGCTAGGACATGCCAAGGAAAGCGCACAATTAATTTTTTGCCCCGACTGAGAATCGAACCCGGGGTTGCGCCTTGGAAAGCGAGCAAGAAAGCGAGCTGGCTAATCAATGAGCCTCCGTCGGGTAAGACTTAATATGGATTGGCAAAATAGGTTTGAAAAAGAGGGTTAAGGAAAGGAGGGTTATTCGGGAAAAGGAAATCGTAATGATTTGAGGGGTTGTTTAAACTGGTGGTTCGGTAGAGAGTGTTAAGAAATGGAACTGTAATTGTTAATAAGTAACTTAAGGTGATTTTAACTATAACTTGATAAGGGGTTATATTGATAAAAATAATCACTTCACATTAATTATTTATGCATAACAATTCGTATACTTCTAATTGGTGAGTTTTTGTCACTAACAATGTTTTTCGCACCTGTTTTCACAATTTTTAATAAATAATTTATTGAGGAAGCGCTAAAGACATTAAATAATAAGAACAATGTGTTTTTTGATGAGTGTTAGTGGTATGTTTATTAAAAATATGATTGATTGACGCCCGTATATTTATGATTTAATCGTGAGCTCAATGAAAATCTATCTCTAATATAATGATGTACATGTGATCTTGAAAGCAGTCAATGACGGGAGTCAATTCATTGATTCGAAGATAATGCCGTAGGAAACACAAATTATGTGAATGGATATGGAGGGAAGTAATTTGTTGTTACTGCGATTGATAGGAGCTGTGGTTCGCCAGAAAGATTGTCACATGAAGGAATATTTAACGGATAATATGAGAGCATTATTTTAATGACACATACTTGCCGAAAGGTTTAATGCGGCATTTTGTGGCAAATTGTGTGGCATGTTTTGGAAATATGGTCGTTAGTTGTGTTCATTCTGACTGGGAGTTGCTACTGTGCCTAAAACGGCATGTTTATGAACTCATTGATGTATTTATTGCCACGAATCACAGCAAAGTCAACATCTTACAGTCGAATCCGGTTATAGTGAACTCGGATACAGAGAAACTTCGGTTATAATGAACTTAAACCATTGGTTCCGTTTCACTTATATTACAAATAAGCGTAAGAAGATTCTGTGTTTAGAGAACCTGAATCATAGCTATAGGACGTAGGAAAGAAGTCCTGGAAATTAATTGGATCCTGTATGTTATTAGGCGAGTAGAAGGGCCTTTGGACAGTGGGACGATATGTCAACATTGCAAGAAGTATAGAAGGGTGTCAAGACTGCATTACGATTCTTAGAGACAGAGGATTATGCAGAATCAAGTATGGAGAGAGCACGAACTCGTGGCTGCAGAAGGATCTAGAGAAAATCTAATGAAAAATGTACGAAGCAAACAATTGAAAATAATTAATTTTTTAAGGACAAATTAAGATATTGAAATTTTTAGTGCGTGCTGTTAATGGATTCTGATGCATCATTAAATTAATAAAATCAATCATTGTAGAGAAAACCAATTTAATTTTGACATCATCGGATATAGTGAACCTCTGATATTGTGAACCAAACATGTTAGTTCCCAGAAGTTCGATATAATCGGAGTCGACTGTGTTTTGCAAAATCTGTCGTTAGTAACATTGTTTCGAAGTCATCGCTATGTTGGGATGGAAAGGAATAATATCGAACGTGTATATTGCTCAGTCCACAGTAACACATCTGACTAAGGTATTGGAGAAGTACCTGATAATTAGCGAAACAAAGTTTTAGTTCATCCGTTCATTCTTTCTCGCACTCATTTATTCGTTCGTACAAGCACTTCCGTACTTTCACGGCCATTTATATTTTTGTTAAAATCCTCCGTGAACATAAACGACTTTTTACACCAGCAAAATGAGTTCACCAGATTATAGTCATTTCTGTTATTTGCTGTTTCGAAGAAAAAAAGAAATTTACAAGTAGCCCAAGAAGAATAATGGCAAAATGTGAATGTAATTTTTACGGCTTTACCCATTTATCACGCTCATTATTCACCGTAATCAGACGCTTCACAGGATAACATCCATTGCATCGATGTATAAAACGCTTTTACTCACGTAGAACTCTGCGGATCAAATCCATACTTTCTATTTACATAATTCTTCATTAAACAGAATAGGGCATAGGAAAGCCGATTACACGTATTCACATTTCTGTATCATGAATAAAAACATTAAGCTCTTCCGCGATTATGCGTATAAATTATCGTCTGTTGTTGTCCTCACTGAAATGAGTAACCTTTCATTTGAATAAGCAAGTAGATCGATATTCAGTACAAAGACCGGCATTGCATTTGGCTGATATTCTTATTTGCCCTGAAATCGGCCAATTTGTGTATTGTGGGAATAATACTTTTCGCAATTATTTTATTGTCCCTACCCATAATTTGTGCATTCCATACAACCCTTTAGTGCAGTACGTACAGAATAAGGTAAGTTACGTTAAACACACTTTATTGGAAAAATAAAAACGATTTTATTCTAAAACTCAGCAAAAGCCTTCTTTATGAATGTGACTTTAGTAGTACTTCCGTTTTCAGTAAGTTTTGTAGTCGTGCTACAAGTAAAACGAAAATAAGATCTTCAGAGAAACACCAAGCACTAAGTCTCGCTCCAAGATTAAGTACAAAATCAAATACAGTGGCCCATAAACCATACGAAACTATAAATGAACCATAAAGATTTATGTTGACGAAAGCATATATAGATGGGCAAGTTAAATCCGGACAAATTAGACTTTGTTTTAAAACGAATTTTTTGGACACACAATACAATGAAAAAGAAAATGTTTTTAGTCAATATTCGTGTAACCTGTTAGGAGTACAATTACTCAATATAAGCGCCGTTGGCCTCAATTACCAACTCAATCTCCTCCTGAAGCGCCCGCACGCTCTCTGTAACGCAGCGCTGTCCATATTGGCGAATGCTGCTTCGATAGCGGCGTGTTATAATAATAATAATAATAATAATAATAATAATAATAATAATAATAATAATAATAATAATAATAATAATAAAAATAATAGTAATAATAGTAATAATAGTAATAATAGTAATAATAGTAATAATAGTAATAATAGTAATAATAGTAATAATAATAATAATAATAATAATAATAATAATAATAATAATAATAATAATAATAATATTTATTGAATCACATATACAATTACAATGTGTATGACGAGTCAATATGATGTCTGGAGTGGAGAGAGCGAAGTTACATTACGGGACGTTAAGACGCGACATTAGGGTGCCGCGACATGTTGGTAACCCGTTCAACAACGCTCCAAACAACGATTGTCCAGGCTCCTCCGAAATCGGCTCCTGGCTCTTTCTACGACCGCCAGAGTTCGTGACACGCGCTCCCTCGAATGGGAACTCCTCGCCGGGTTAGCGGAACCTTCCTCGGACTTCTCCAAAGCAATGTATTTCGCCACATCATCATAAGCAGTCGACCTCGAGTACCCGAAGAATCGAATGATCTCGGTCGCCGAACGCCCAGCGCGAAGGCTTTCTATAATCGCGGCTCTTCCATTGTACTCCGCACTAGAACGTAGCATCTCCGCCATTTTAAGGTTATGACTGTGTTTTCTACATGCGTCTGGCTTTCAAGGACGCCAATCGCGACCTCTAGCGAAGCTACGATATGGCGGTAAATTCAAATTGAAATTTGTCCGGATTTAACTGCCGCACCTGTGCATAACTGTATCCGGAAAATGCTGATTTGCATCGCTTTGCGTCGTTTTGCATACTTTGCTACTTTGTACGAATAGAAGCGCAGATATAGCAGCTACAATTTTATTTATTTCAGTGGGACTGAGAACGAAATATTTGAAATCTCAGAAGAAAATACTAATAATGAAGAAAGATTTATATATGTTACTCCTCCGAATAATGGGTGGGAAAAAGATGCTGAGTGACAATTCCGGTGATGAATACACACAAGACTTGGATCGTCTCGGGAGACCAATGCTTCAGACTGTGAAGAGCAGACTCTTTATGATGATGAAGAGTATATTCAAAACAACTCTGAGTCTAGCATTGATAAATATAATTTAGAAAAAAAGAAAGTGACAGTTCAGTCTTAGGTTGTGGAGGGATCCTACGGGGAAAAAAACAACTATTTTTCGGTAACTCAGCTTTCCCTAATATGGAAAGTGTGCCACATACAGATCACTCTGTTGCGACTACTTCTTGCAAAATTCCTGAAGATAAAAAAGCAAAGATTTCGTATCCAAAGCCCTTGTGAAAAAAATAGATCCAGATTTTACTGAGACATCTTTCAACAAGTTCAGGTCCCAAGCACACCTGATTTTTTTTGTTGAAAGATATTCACTATTAATATGTGCTAGGAACAAATTAGCTGCCGTCTCGGACTCGATGTTACTGGAAAAATATAGAATTTGGTCATTTTGTCCTTTCTGGTTTTGCTAACTTAATGGCGAGGCGGCACAAACCCCGCGGGAACGATAATTTTGTCCTGAAATGTGTGGAATTTTGATATTTGTTTCAATAACTTTCAATACGTGCCGGCAGTTATTATTTTCACAGCACACATAAATATTGAATATCTACCTATCGAAAAACAATTCAGATTTTGACCTGTACCTGTTAAAAGGTCCCTTGTTGGACCATTGACTTCAACCCAATCGCTTAATCAGCAGACAGGGAGAAATGTGCAACTTCTTTCGGTTATTTTATTATGTTAATTAGTTCTAGACTTTTGAATTACGTTTGAAATGAGACAAATATTTCTCGTTACAAACAAATTGCTGTCTCGATGTTTTAACTGTTTTAATTTTCAAATATTGAAAAAGTTACTTATCATACGAGAAATTATGTACTGTTGTAGCATCACTAGTTTCTGATTTTCCCAGAAAACGCTTAATTATCCACTAGTTTCTATTGTAAATTCTTGACTACTGTACCGGAAACAAAATTTGGAAGTGTCAGAAAGTATCAAGTTCAAAGCTGCAGTACGTCTGAAGACAATCAACGAAAAAGCGCCCCTCAAGTTGTTCCGAATGTGTGCTTAACCGGGATAACTACTGGTCACTTCATAACGCTATAAATGGGATGGATATTGCAAAGAGAAAGTTAATTTTATTCGTCGCAAATCAAAAAAAAGGGTTTCACCACAATATTTCCAGGAATTCCGTATCCCTACTAAATAAAATATTTAAAAAATATTATGGTTCAAGTCACAATTGCTAATAAATGGTTTGAATGAAATGTTTACTTTGCATTATATCTCAATAAAAATAAATACATTCCTAAAAAGTAGTTGCCACAGTGCATACCGTTCTTTCAGCGGACTGCTACTAATGGACTACTTAATGAAGACAAAAATTAGTTTTTTTCTGTACCATGCCCTTATCTACTTAGTAGTAGCGAATTTACGTCAAAAATGACGATTGAAATTAAGAAAATGATTGAATGCACTAATAAATTAATTCGTTAGCACTGTAACTTGAGGATAATTCAAATGATAATCCAAAGAAAATCCTAAATGAAGCAATGCTTTGAAACCTTTCCATTGCTCAAGCCACATTCACCCCATACCTGGCATTTTTTGAAGCAGCGGTCTTTCAGCGAATTTCCATTATACGTAACATTAACCGCACCTCACAAAGGGAACCTGTCTTCCATTCAACAGAAACCTATCACCTACCCTCCGTCCGCCGGGACCGAAGCTGTCCGATGGACCAGTTCGGCCAGAGACAAGGGAGGGTGAAAATCTAAAAAGGCGAAAAAAAGAAGCTTCGCGAAGGCAAAAAAAAGTCAGCGAGGAGAGATATCCCTGTCCTCCCGCGGAATGAAAAAAGGTTCGTTGAGCCCACCCCGCTGCGTGTCGCGCCCGCCACATGTGTGCACACTTGAAGAGCTCTCTATGAGGCCCTCGCTAAACAAAACCGCAAGGATCTTCATTATGCGCTGCTCCATTGTTCGGCTCCTCGGGGGGAGGGGGGGGCGGGGCTCGCCTTTTTGTAGGCGAGCGCGCGCTGACACATGCTCGTCGCGGCTGCATTCAACTGCAATCGGCGGCCGCCGCTACGCCGCGCCAGTGGGCGGGGCGCAAGGGAGAGACGGCGAGGGCGAGGGGAACCCCCGGGATAACTCATACATAAGACGCGCTTCGTTCCGCCGCCCGGGGCGCACCATTTCTGTGTCGCGAAGATGAAGGCCTGCGTAAACGACGCTAATTTCGAACTGTAGCTTTCAATTGCTACACAATCAATATTCTTTCGGGGGTCGTAGTCACCATCATCATCATCATGGGTCGGATTCTTTGAAATTCTTTGAAAATAACCTATAAAATGACTAAAAAATAAGAGGCAAATGATCTTTAAAATGACTTCAGGAAACTGGAAACATCCTATTTTTTAAAAAATACTAAAAAATGAGTATCCAAATGTTTATTTGTCTAATGAATTTTACAATTTTAAATAAAATGTATTTATATGTATTTGTACGTAATATCAGGTCTTTATTTTAGGAGGAAATATAATTCTAACTCTGATCTTTCAACTGCCAGTTTCTAAAGGCCGAATAAATTACCCAAGATCCATGTAATTTTGAGAGTTAGTAGTGAATTTCGTTATGAACTGATGATACCCTAAACTTCGTTTTAGTCTGTCATTGTAAATAGACGAAATATTCACTAACAAAAAATACAGGAAAATAAAACAAAATGCAGAAAAATAATAGAAATGACACTAAGATCCAAACAAAGACATTCAAATAGAAAAATTGCGAAAAATGACAAAAAATGACTCAATAACTATACGTCGTCTATCACCAGTATGATAAACATTGATTTACAAGTTCGCTATGCTAAATGGTTTTGTAGGATGGCTGTTGGGTTGATACGTTATGAGAGATGATGGAATAAGCCCACCAAACACAAGAACTCGAAACATCCTACCACGAATCCACGATTGGAGCCTCAGTACTCCTGGACATAAGGTGGGCGGTCTGACCACTACATCGTTCCCAGAGACAGTTCTGTGTGAGAGATAGGTGTTTGTATTAAAGAGACAGAGAGGCAAAGGGGTAAGAGACAGAGGGGAGAGGGACAGGGAGAGCGCGCGCAAGAAAGAGAGGAGAGAGGAGAGAGAGGAGAGAGGAGAGAGGAGAGAGGAGAGAGGAGAGAAAGAGAAGAGAGAGAAGAGAGAGGAGAGAGGAGAGAGAGAGAGAGGAGAGAGAGAGAGGAGAGAGAGAGGAGAGAGAGGAGAAGGAGTGAGAGGAGAGAGAGTGAAGGAAGAGAGAGAAGAGAGAAGAGAGAGAGAGAGGAGAGAGAGAGAGACAAGATATTTGATGACCAGATTAAACCATATTTTTATTTCGATTCATGTTTTCCAATTTATACTTCCTTATTAACTGTTACGATTTCTTGAAAATGTCATCTTATAATTAGTATGCATTTACACAATTTGCAAGTTATCTTTACATTAGTAGCGTGAAAACTCTTTTCTAATGTCTAAGAGATTTTATTTTCATAACTTCCTTTCAACAATTATTTAAATCTCGATACGTGTGATCTGTCAATACTTATGTTCGCAGTTGTAAAACGTATGAAGTTAATAAGGCAGTTACTTTGGGAATATACGGCTGAAGAAATAGACCTACTCAATTTCTCAAGAAGTAACTAAACTAAAAATTGATATTATTGTAGTTATTATTAAAGAATAACAGATTATATTCAAATTAACAGTTCAATCTTCAATGATAGAAATTCATAACATATATTTTCAGATAATTACTCAAGAGAAAATTATATCCAGCTCAGATATGGTACATTTCATATATAAACGTGTTGTAATATATTATGGTATATTGAAAATTTGTATTATTTTTTACTAATATTTTTGCCGATTGAAAATACATTGCTTAAGTTTTTATTGTTCAATAAAATCCTTCTAAATGTGGGAATGATATAAAAGTCAAAAAGTCAAAAGTCAAAAAGAGGAGAGCGTTTAATGCACGCATTCATGTATTTAATCTTTCTGCTATGAACAACGTAATGCAACAAGACACCGTTATAATTTTTAATACTATCGGCATCTCTCGGCGGACATTTTTATACGCAGTGATTCCTTCGGCAGATAACTGGTGGATAATTTAGTGACGACCATGTCAATGTGATTTAATTGTCTACAACGAAATTAAATATAACATTCAATCAGAAGTACACTCTCTCAAACAACATAATTACACCAATCAAACATATAAATGCGAGGATTTAAAACAATCGTCGACCTGCCTACCAAATACGCCGGATACTGCCATCCCTGTAAACTTTTGAAATATAATCATTTCGACCAGCGCAACTGTTTCAAATGCGCAGCCCCACAATGGTGACTGCCGGCTCTCGTGTAATGCGCATAACAAAGCCACACTAAGTCATAATACAGAACATAAAACAAATTTACGTACACCTTTGTCAAACGCTACATGCGCGTGAGGGTAGTCGGCGTCCATTTCGAAATACAGAAAAAGCGCATAAATAATTGAGTTTCACGTCCTTTTAAGTGGTTTCCATTCGCACATCCGGAGTACAGTGTTGCCAACAAAACGTAACGCGCCGTTCCCGGCAGAGCAACTCCTGTTTAACAGCTCGGGTTTGAGATGAACGATGTAGTGGGTCAGCTGTGCTCTGTACTCAAACACTACGGGAAGCGACTATTGCGGAAAAAGAGAAAACACATATGCGCTTCAGCAATCATGATACATTTACTAGATCAATAAGGCAAGTTGTTTCTATTAAAAACTAATTGGAAAACGACTGGCAGCAAGAATCAAATATGCTATTACATGAAGCGCAAACCTACAAACATCAGTGAGTAAGACACTTGACGTTATGGCTCTTTTGGAGGTGGTTTTCTTGCAGATGTATCAAGTTTCTGAATACGATCCAGTTTTAACTTATTTATATTATTTAATAATAAAGTTTAAAGTACTGTCAGTACTTCAAAGGATAAGAAGTTGTTCCTTAAATTTTCAATCTAGCTTAAAATGAGATAAATATTGGTAAAAACCGAAGTAGGAACATAAGAGAAGTTGCTAGTGGTTCATTTCGTGCATCATTTTTATGAAAAATAATCTGTAAAATGTATCATAACAATGTATATAATGTTGTTAATTTCAAAAAATTAGGTCGCTACTCAACTTCTTGGTCATTAGCGACCGCAGAACAGAAAATTACATACAATTACATTACAACAAACAATGTTTAGAATTATCCAATGTATCGACAGTGTAGATATAGACAAATATCTTGACAAAATGAAATAATGTTCTAAATATCTACAGGATCTATTCGTTCGTCGGTGTGAATTGTACTTTTCTTTTAACGAAATGATTCGATTTATGAGATAAAAATAATTATGGTTATAAATTCTCGGCTATCCGGGAGACGCCGCGTCGTTGGCTGGGAGGCCGACGTTTCGCCTGACATGTCGCAGGCTTCCTCAGGGCAGTGACGCTGCGGTGCGTGTGGTTGCTTGTATGCGAGTAAATTGGAAGTGTTCAGTGCGCCTGTTTGTGAAGATCATTTGCCCATGCCCACATTTACATTCATTTAATTCGAAATTACAATCACTGGTTCATTTTACTTTCTTGCGTCTGCCCACTATGCACAGTTTAGAGAAAGTATTGTTAATTGATACAAACATTCTTATTGCTAGGCCCTGGCAAAGAAGAAGTGGGTAAATCTTCTCCCTATATGTAGTAAATTACTTCCTCTGACACATAGTGTAGGCAGAATTCATGTTTTGTGGTTCCTTGATACCGAAAAATCAATTGACGACAAAACGCCTGTCCCTCTGTCCGTCTACCCGAACAATGAACTGCGGAAGACGCTGAAGCAACGATTTTTCTTTGCGGCTTTGGCAAGGGAGAGGTCACCATTTGTCTCTTCGTACTTTCACTTTTGACTCTTCCATTCTGTTTTCTCAGCTAATTCTTCTTCATCCGTGCAGTTAGCACTGTTTTGTACTTAATTAGCGTTTATATTACGTACAATTTTTATCCCCAAAGACTGAAAAGTTATGCATTAAGAATTTCTAAATTTTCAATATGCACTTTATATAGATTTGTAAAACATTTGAAATGTGTAAATATGTAAACAGTATTTTATACATATCTTAACTACGTACACTTTGTCAGACGATTTAAAAATATACCCCCAAAACACCTTCAGAAATTAACAAATGTTACGGAATGTAGAATGATTAGAATATTGTGCGGATGCCGATTTCAGTGCGTGCGGCGCCCGCGTTCCAAGCGCTTCTTGGCCTTCGAGAGCGGTGGGCGGTGCGTGGGCGGAACCAGCCGATCGGTGCATCTGTTGCCGCTGCGCAGCGCTTGCGTCACAAAGACCTTTCACGGACTTTATGGGGGCTGTTTCCACCCTCCCCGCTCCCGCGCCCGCGGGCAGCCCACCCCATCGATTTGTTTTTATGGGGCGCGATACGATCGCCGGGCCCGGTCAGCGGCCAGTGTTGCCGATTTGCAACTCTGCGTCGGTGGCGGTG
>BOPP01000064.1:1015108-1029556 GCA_017312745.1 Gryllus bimaculatus
GGCTGGTAATAGTATAAACGAGATTGCAAAACAAAATTGTGTGAGCGTTCTGTGGCCACTTACAACGGAACGATACAGGAACTAACATTGCCACATTAGACGACGACCAAACCGTGTAGTTCTTCAATTATCTTGCTATTATACAAAGCCAGTATGGGACTGGTTATGGGTAATGGTAGTAATAGGTTACTCGACAACAAATAGAATTCAATATATTATAACATATTGAATTGTATTTAATAATGAAATTTGTGTATAATCACGAGTAGCAGAAATTGACATATTATGCTAGACACTAAGTGTCCTGTGTAGTCTTAAGAGAAATTACGATATCTTTGTATATTATGCCGTGAACTTGATCCGTCTTTATTTTAACATATTATTCTTTTATTATTAACCGATAAACAGAAATTCAGTTTGGAAGAGATTTTTCTTTTTGTTATAATTCTGCAATAATGTGTTTTGTTTTATAAAGATGATGAGTGTGTCTGTCTAGTGGTGAGAACATAATTTTCGAAATGAACTACATATCCAGTCGTTCTTTCTCTCGATGTTTAAACGGAGTAAACGATTACGATCATTGTGTTCAAGTTCACGCGTCATCGCGAATCCCTTATCTTTATAAAGGGTGATCTTGTTAGCAAAATTAAGGAAAAGTACGTTTCTGAAGTGACACTACTGACATTGAATAAGAATGTGGAAGCTACTAATTCATACGTCACAGGAACAGAATGGAGCCTTACCATTTTTCTATAGTGAGGGAAGTAAACTACTTTATCTTTTCATTGCACATAGAAGAGGTGGCTAGGGTTCAGGAGGAGGTTCTCCTAATGTGGAGAAAGCCCAGGTTTTATCAGTGAATATGTGTTACGAATGAATTCCATCATCTGTGACAATCCCCGTTTGTCAGGGGTAAGTGCGGGGGGGAGCGGGGGGGGGGGGAAGGAGGCTGTGGCACTACGGGAAAGCGGCCAGGCTTGGGGGCGGTGGGGGGGCGAGAGAGCCGGTGCACTGCTCAATTGACGACAACGAATTCGGCGTTCCACCGCGCATAATTATATTTGCATATTCCACGAATATACGACAACAGGAACCTGTATATTTTTTGGGGTTCCTCCACCTACGTTATGGCATACAGCGTGCCCCGAGAGAGGCTTGATGACTTTTACCCAAAGTCCTCCGTCCGTGACACTGATCGACTTCTAAACGATAACTGGTAGGATTTTTTCCAAATGATTATGTTTCTCGTCCAAAGTTGATTTTTCTCTGGCGCATTTTCCAAAGAAACCTTCTTTAATTTTTGAAATATTCTATTAAACATTCTTTCTGAAACTTCTCTAACTTGGTTTGAACAATATGAAAAGCCTCTAGGGGAACAGATTTTCCCAAACACAGATTTTTCTTTCTTCTTTTCCATCGCGAAAGGATGGTTTCATTTGTTGTTTTTCTCCTTCCTTCTCCCCTCCTTTCCACCCCCCTTTATGGGAATCTTTGCACGGAGAAATTGAACTTAACTACAGCGCAGCCGCTGCTTGAGTTCAAGAGCGATTTGGGGGGTGAGAAAACTGGTTTGGGACTTGTTTTTTGTTTTTTTTTTTTATAGATTTATTTAAGTCATAGGCTTGGGAGAAGAGAAAGAATGTTTAAGAGAGAGTAGGAGAGAGAGGCCTCCCTGGTCCCAAATGGAACAAAGCGGTGCTTGTAAGAAAAAAGGGGTGGAAAGAGTATATCACCTCATTGTAAATTTGGAATAGAATAGAAGAGGAATTCTTTTGCTAGATGGATATGCATACGACTAATACTGTCGACATAAGTTGACAGCTAAAAACCATATTATTGTCTATCATTGCCGATCTTTGACTTATTCAGACGAATAATTTCAAAACATACTTGAAGTTCAAGTTCTATCTTTGACAATCTAAAGATCTATTGTGTATCATCAAACTACTGGAAAAGACTCGCTACATTTGTAAGTGAGAAGATTTTTGCAGCTCTAATAACCATGATAACCACAATTTCAACAAAAACTACCAAACAGTTATGTGGGACTCGTAAAACGCTACTAAATATGGAAAACTTTATAAAGGCTTAATTTCTTAATACACGAAAAAAAATAACAGTTGCAGTATACCAGATCCATGATTATCTAACAGAGGAACTTGTTATAGTATCATGATCTGGTATACTGCATCTTCTTTTTTTTGTGTATAAATGATCAATAAGTAAAAAGTGTTTCGTGATGAAATAAAAAAAGCCATGAAAAAACTACCCGAAAAAAGACGTGTCAATTTTATTTTGTATTTTCTTCTTCACTCATGACGGTCATGCTCTCCCCTGCGTTTGCCGGTTGAAGCGCTTGCTTCGGCGCGAGGGGATCGGCCCTGCGTGGGCGGTTTGGGCCCACTGCGCGTCGCGGGCACCTCCGAGGGCTGCGTCGCGCGATGCAGTGTTGGAGAGCACTCCCTGCGGAGAACCCGTTCAACTGGAGCGCGTGGGGCCGCGACAAAGACGCTGTTTCCTACTCCGAACTGCGAATGCGCCGCGGAAACAAAGCTGGCGATTTGTAATTCGTAACTTGAACTGCTCCGGTGGCGTTCACTCGCAGTTTAGTTTAGTGGAATTTGTATTGGAAATGTGTGATAGAACTAGAAATCGCAATTTCAATATGATTTGGAAATACTATGATGATATTTTTTCAGTGGTTTACTTTATTGGAAAAGAATTATTGTACACTTAATCTTTAGACTAAAATATGATAATAGGACTGTTTTTTATGTTCGAAGTAAAGCTAACTTTAGACGAAGTATGTATTCATAAGGAGAAGAACATAGCTAAATGGGGCTCTTTACATTTAAAAAAATAAAATTCATATTAGTTAATAACAATTTAAATATTATCATATTAATTTATAAAATTCCACTGATTTTAGCAAATGTCTTAATGATTTTTAATATTTTTTTTTATTGGACCATTACCCATATTTTAATTTTACTTGGACATCCCATTGTTTGGTCATGCCTAGGGCCCTGTATCGTTAGAACTCTGTGTATAAGTAACTCAGTATGTTTGTATACGAGACTCAAAGGGTTGATGAAGTTAACGCTAGGAAATAGCAAACAAATACGTATTACATTGTCAGAAATAGAAACAAATATTCATATTGGAGAGGAATGTTTGAACTCATGAATTTACCTATTCGGTTAGCATTAAGCATTTGTAGTTATTACCCTTCAAAATTGATTCATTTTACGTATGAGCAATAAAGTGATCAATAAGTTTTCGCAATTTTACAATGAGGTTTCAAACGATATATTAAAGAGAACTGAACAGTTTTATGTTATCCGCATAATATCAATATCGTCGTAAACTCGTACGTTATAGTTAGCAAACAATAAAGCCTCAGTCTATCTTCTGTTAAAATAACCCTTAATGTTTCAAGAAAATCTGTTCGTATGGAAGCTACCCAACAAGAATGTATGTACAAATGTAAAAAAAAATCACCGAAAAGCTCTTAATAAAGCTATCGAAAAGAAATATAAACAACAAGAATTATTCTACGAAATAAACAAATACCTACGAAGATTTTCAGTATGAGAAAACATGAGAACTTTGATTTCAGGCACAAGTGTTTGTCTAAAGATTCATGTGTATAACTTTATTTTCACTTATCCATCTGACAGCAATAATCTGTTTCCATTTTCTCTCGGTTTTTCTATACTAAATAATGACAGGATATTACTACGAGTTTCAAATTAAAATTCTACGAATCTCATTTCTCTGTGATGAAAGCACAATTTGAATTTTAAATACTTCCATATTGGATTTTGACCAACACATAAAAAAGCGATCTCCATTTAGTCTCGTGTCCTTTTGCAACGATCACGAAGAATATTATTGCACAGGTGAGGAATGTTTTATACTAAGTAGAATACTGTTTTGAACATTGTCGATCTTATTTTAATTAAGATAATTCGTGTTCGGTGTGTTGGTCAACATAATTATCCTGTCTTTACCCAATGTAAGTCCCGAAAGTGGCAAGATTTTCGACGCTAGCTAGATAGCTAAGTCGAGTTCAGTCGCTGACTGGAGGAGAATTATAGCGGCCGGCTGCTCTGATCGGTAGTTTTCCGTGGTTTCTCCGGTAAACTCCAAGCGAAAGCTGGAGCAGTAAGGTCCATGGACCGCCCGCGACCTTTCGTACTTCTTCCTTGTCCTATCCTCGCCCTTTACACACATTACAAAGCACTGCACTACCCCAGACGCAGGGAGACCGTTCGGAAGCTTAGAGCACGTCCCGGCCGGGGCGGTGGGAGATACCTGGTTGAGGGAAACCCCGCTACCCGACGGAAGGCCGGCACCGGATCTGGCCACCCAGTGGAGGCAAGATTACCGCCACACACTCGACGAAAACATTTACTACATTTACGGGACTAATGACCTCGGTAGTTGAGCCCGGAATCATTAATAACCAAACAGTCATAGGTGTAGAGCCGGAGCTAGGCATTTTTGGGCCGGAGAACGTAATTCCCCCGTCCACGAGAAAAAAAATTAAGATGTGAAAGCTTCTTCAAGAAACTATGAGATTTTATAAAAATGAAAATACATGGTCAATACCAGTACTATATGTATACTTTTACAAAACTAAGTTTCAAAATATTTCATTGACTCCTACCATAAAAATAATGACTACTATAATTAGCTATTTATGAAAACTTTATGAAACATCAGACTACCGTACCGCGGCTTATAAAATTTTCTCGAGTACTAAATACTTTTCCAATTTTTTCTCATGACTTCCATCATCGTTCCCCTTGACTTGCGGGGCCCGAAGCGATGGCCGGTCATTCCATGCCTAGCGGCGGCATTGCGTTCGGTCACTGAATAAAGAAAGAGGAAGTCAAAGTATTCCAATCGTGGAGTCTTCCTCGTGCACGCCCGGCCGTCCTGTTCCTCAGAGGTGGGGGGGGGGAGGGAGGGGGAGCGAACCATTGATTTCATCTCGAGCAATTTCACGCGCTACCACATGCGAACTCACGCGCAGCGAATCCCACGATGATCCCCCCACAAAACCAAACCCACTCCCCGGCCCCTCCCCCACACATACCCCCTTCCACTCCAAACCCACGCCGCCCGCCCGCGCGGTCCGTGGATTCGGCCTCGGGTAAAAAAAGAGAGGGTCTTTAATATACAAATTCTTAATGAATGAATCGGATTTGTAAGCAGCCACGAGCTAAATAGCCGCGTTCAAAAGAAATGCTAATGGATTTGGCCTGTGGCTGGTTCGTGCTCTCTTGGACTTGATAAGCAATTTATCGGTTGTATACATTAATTCCAATCGTGAAGTCTGCGCTTGGCTTCTGTGTTCTCTTAGAAAGGATCAAATTCTTAAGACAGATCCGACAGATTTGTTTTATGCATTCACTGAGGCAATTTTCTGGATGTATTGTAGAGGTACTCATATAAATCGTGATTGAAACAAAATTAATACTATATTAATATTGAGAGAAGTAATTTAAAATTGATTTTAAATAATAACACATGCGATTTCACTTTCTTAATTATATAATTCTAAATAAGCTGATTGCAATTAGCCGAAATATATTTTTTAAAACAAATAGAAATTCGGATGAATTAATGTGTTTGGAATAGAAATCAAATTCAAAATGTTTTATTGTGGGATGTTTCCTTGTTTGTGATTTCTTTAGAAACATTTTAAGAGGTAGATTTTCAGTAACAGTGAAAAAAGATCCACTGTATCTCTTCATTGCAAACTACAGCTAGAATTATTCATCATAACAAATGCATTTAGTACTCATAAACATTAAAACAATTATTTGGTTTTGATTTGGCACCGGCAACTTACAAGCAATCGCAGCTGAAACAGTCGTGAAATAAACCCGCCTCAGCAGTCATGCGGTTTCTGGCGAGTTCGCGTCCGCGCTACTCGTCTCGGCGGAGACAGGCGCGGAGCCGGTGGCGACGGGAGAGACGAACGGTGGCGACGCGGGGCGGGGACCGCTCTCCGATAAGTAGACGAGAGAGCGAAGGGCCATTAAGGCAGACGTGACCCTTAACGGCGCTCAAGCGAAGGGTCCGAGGGGACTCCTGTCGCGCAGAGCTCCGTACCGCCAGCAAGCGGTGCATCACTTGCGCCGACGCGGAGGCGGGGGCGGGGCGGGGCCTGAGCTGCCCAGATCGCCCCAGAGTCATGGACACGGAGCGCTTCGTGACTAAGGACCGCCATTGAAAGGAAGGGCAGTCTTGACGGATTTAATAGAGCTCCAGAAGCTAATTCTATTTCTTCCTCCTCCTCTACTCTATAAATGGAAAGATTCAGTTTATAGGCAAGAACCCCGTTAAGTATACTTTATTTCCTAATTATAGATTTTACAAATGTTAGACATTTTCTTTTGTTACTTCTATATCAGGTGGTTCTACTCGGTTGGCTAGGCCACCATACATATTGGGCATGTCTGTGTAAAGTTTTTGGCATTCCTGGGATTCGCACAACCAACATATAGGACATTAAAATTTAAATAATACAATGGAACAGGTGTAGTACATCCATCCACTGTGAAACATAGCTTCAACAAGTAGCCCGAATTAAACATTCAAATAAAAATTCTTCTATTACACTGTTAGTTAAATTTTTGATAAATTATGTTTCTCGTGTTACAATGTTCAAAAACATTCTGACTATTTTCTTTTGTCCTTTAAATTTTGGTTTTTTTATTCACTTAAAAACCTTCAAATGTTTTCAAGTACCATATTAAGTCCCGACTTAACGTTTTACGAACACAGGAACTCAAAACTACTCATTTACAAGGAAGTACCAAAGTAAGAAACTTCTAAGTTCAGAAACTTAAACTCCATTTGTTACACAATGATATTGCAATAAACCTGGGTAATTCAGAGATCTATTTGCAGGCGCAAGATTCCTTAGTCTTGGAGGCAATCCGAATTCTCGCCGCAACCTTGAAGGGAGAGTCTTCGGCTGCCGGGGGGGTGGGGTGGTGAGGAAGACAAGGTCAGCGCGCGTCTTAGCGCGCGGCTGCAGCCGAGGGGCGCGCAATGAGAGCGGAGGGCGGGCCGGTGGGGAGGGGAGGGGAGGGGAGGGAGGAGGGAGAGGGGAGGGCGATGCTCATCTGCGCGGCGGGGCAATAAAAAACGTCCACAGGATGATTTGATCGGGCGATCGGGAGCGTGCGCCGCGCCGCCCCCATCGCCCGACGCCGTCGCCGGGCCGGAGCGGGCCTCCCGACCTCGTGGCCGCCCCTCGACACTTCGAAGACAGCGGCTCATCGCCGAGTTCGCGACCGCTGCTGTCTTCATCTCGCCACTGCCATTCGCGCGAGCAGCCTGCCCTGTCGGATGGCTTCATCGACGGCTGCTCGCGGTTCAGCCAAGAGGAATATTTCCTTTTTTACTTGAACTACAAGTAGGCACTCAAGGTTTTTGATAAATCCAAATAATCGCAAGTTAGCTAGTTTGATTTGTGAAAAAAATCGTTTAACGCAGTTTCAATGGGATTTGATTTATTTAGTTATTGATGTAGTTTATTTTCTACTGCTCTTTGAACACCAATTTACGAACAGTAATGCCCATAAATCGATACTCAAGTTGTCAGTGGCATTGAAGCCTCGGTCTAATTCGCAATATCCAACACTTGGAAAACAAAGTCATCTCCAACCGTCCATCGTTGCTATGAATGTTGCGGAAGATACTTTAGCACTATCGTTCCTTATCAGATGACTTCATTTGTGTCAAATGACTATCTGAAGACTAGAGTCAGAATTTATATATACTAAAAAATATGTACCATGAAATATTTATGCTTTAATGCGGGGAAAAAATTCGAAGATATGCCCCATTAAGGTTATAGTTTTATTATAATTCATCATAACACTGTTTCCTATAATTGTTAGGCATATCACAGTCATACAGCATTTACGCTTTCTATATTTCTCAATGAAATTTCGAAGAGAAATATTAGTAGTATTAGGAGCATCAGTATTGCTTTCCACAATGGGATGTCTACACATGAATTCATGTAACAATTTGCACTGATAACACCTGTGTTCACAATTAGGAGAACCTTAACAGCCACCTTATGCAATGAAAAGAAAGTAGTTTACTTCCCTCACATATAGAAAATGTCTGTTCCTTGTGGTAGTTCAAGACATGTATTCATGTCATAGTTCATCAGAGTTTCCAATTTTGAAGATAAATTCGATGACGCGACTGAAAATGATCGTAATTTTCCCGTTAAACATCAGAAGACTGATATTATGTACATAGAAACACTCATACAAAAACACTTGCAAAAATAAAAATTATTTTTTTTTAAATAAACGAGTAGCAAAACATTTTCAAGACAAGATATATTAGCAATTTTCGGAAATATTAATAAAATATGTAAAATATGCATTATGAAATTATGTTTAAACAAATGAAAATTGGATGTTTCAGGCATATACCCAGTGAGCATACTTTCTGAGTATCTATAGGAGAAAAATATGCTTTTGCATTGAATTTCGATTCCTCCTCTTTATTTGATTAAATGTCGGTTTTTTGTGAAATTACGAGAACATTTTTTTGATACTTACGACAGTAGTTAAATGTATTACTTTAAAAACTGTCACGTTTTCATGTTGCGTTTAAAATGTTTTTTCAATGGATAGTTACGCATTAAAAATGTAAAATATGTATGTAAGTATGAGATTTAAAAGAGGTATATATGCATTAACAACGCAGAAAATATGTACTAATCAAAACCTCGTAGAAATGATGAATTATCATAATTTGTCCTTGTCATCCGTTATATTTACTACTGAAGATCTAAGTAAAATGTGATACACTATCACAAAATAATGCAAGTTATGAGAAAACTCACCTAAATAGTGGACGGGAACTGTTGCTGTTCACTTACTATTTTTCCATTAGAGAGTATAGCAGTTATTTTAAAGTTTGAAAACGGAATCTATGTCTGTTGCTTCTTAAAATTTATTTGCAAGGGAAAAACAACATGTTATTGGCGTATGTTTTAAGTTTGCTATTTCATTCAGTGACAATGTTTCTTCTGTGTCTGACAATTTGCTCTCCGTTTGCTAGGGCAGGGCATTACGCCCTGAGGAAGGTCGCAGAATGGCGACCGAAACGTCGGCACCTTAGCCATGGACGCGGCGTCACCCGGACAGCCAAGTAAATACGGAAATAAAAAAGATAAATTCAGTCAATATTTTCTGAAAATTCTATAATCTAAGAGTTTTGTAGTCTTATATTATTTTCCTTTCTCATGCGGAAGATAATGGTTCATCGACTGTTTTCTTTATTTATGGGCAATTCAGCATCAATTTTATTTCTTGAATGGCGTAATTTGTTTACGGTCTCTCAAAAGATATTACGAAGGAATCATTTATCTGTGGTAACTTCAAAAAGGTTTTCTGAAACGGATAACTGTTCCCAATGTAGTGAATAAGCAGGTGTTAGAGACAGCATCCGTCTCCCCTAGATACGAGAACTTCATTTCATTTCTGATGAAAGTAGGCTCATATACTGTTAAGTAACGAACAGCACACAGCTATTCTTGCGTGTACACTCTACCGGCTAGTTTACTTCGTTAGAGCTGTGACGTTGACGGCTTCGAGTAATCGATACTTTTAGTTCAAAAGACTCACCCGTTTCGCTGTAAAATCATTACTTGTGATTTACGTTGATATCTGGTGACTCGTGTACCAGATATGTTCTCTATATCCTAGTATTCTGTGGTAACTAACGATGAAGCTACTACTGATGACAGTCTACATATGAGGCGAGTCTCCGTGATACATACTAGATAGAATTTTGTCATTTGATTTGCCATTTGTTGATTCTTTTAACGGAAAGTATAGTTTCAAATGGAATTTTTAGATAAATTCTTTGTTCTTATGTAGTGGTAATTTAATTTCCGCTGTGCAAAAATGATTTTTGAAATTTTAATTCAAATGTGTCTTTTGGGCTGCTATGGTATGCGTTGATCTAGTCAGTTAGTGCCTACCAACTCCTTTCGACATCCACTCTAATACTGGCAAAGAAACTTTAAATGACTTTTATACATTTGTGTGGGACAAATCAGAATGTAATTTCCTTTATTCGTTTTACTTCATGGGTTATTTACCTACAAAATAACATTCCATTCCATATGTTATGTTTTACGCAATTTGAAATAAAACTTGCGTGCTGAAGAGATCGTTCAAAGATCTTTTAAGCCTACTTTATCTATTAAGTACAGAGTAAATTCACCGAGGCCGAGATCATTTGAATGAAATTAAAGCTTCCAACTTGAAGTAGCTATAGAAACGTTTTTATAGTACATACTTTTAATAACGTGACCAGCGTGTTTTTGTTCGTTATTCTGAAAATTAAAGAGCCTTGTATTTTAGTGTGGCTTACAAAGGACGTTTTAAGACTTATTCGTGAGAAGCCCTTCACAAAATTTACCGATTTGCGAGGAAAGGAGAATTTGGGAGACTTATACTAGGCCTTTCTTCAAAGAATGGAAGATTTAGGCGAGACTAACCCCAGGGATCTTCGCTAATACCTCTTTAGAATGCTTGCGCGATCTCATTATTCTAATGTTTCAGAAAAGAAAGTCGTAAATTTCCGCAGTTTAGCTGCAACTCGACGGAATTGCCGTCGTGAATTATCGGTGAGGATCGCTCTTTACGGCGCTTCCAATTCAAGATTCCGTGCCTATTGTTTCCCCGAGGAAGAGCCCCTTTTCCAGGCGATGGGAGGCGTTGTTGACACAAAGTGAATGAAATAATTCATGTTCAGACAACTCCATGAACTGCCAGTTATTCCCGTTTCCTTTTTCTTGTCTCTTTCACGCACCTGACATTAAGTAATAATAAATTCCAGCTATACAAAAGCAAAAGAGTGCTTAAAGATTCTACAACACCAAACATTAAATTGTTTGTTAATACATTTTCATTCAGAGCATTATCCGTAGAGGTAACCTGGCTAAATAACAAAACTAGTGAAAGCTTTTAATAAGTTCATTACTGAACTTAACATGTATTCACAGTTCGTAGGTAAGTTTCGTTCCAAGGTGACTCAAATAATTTTTCCGCGCTCAAATACTTTCAAGTTCTCAAAGAATTGAAAATAAAAAAACAAGCAAAGCAACAACAACAACAAATATTGACTCCATAATTTGTAGATATTATGAATAAAATATATGGAAGTATGTATGATATCTATAAAATGTACGTGTTTTAACAGACGCTTATCTAGTAAGGGTACGTCATATCGATAGAAGACATGCAAGCAAATAACTTAACTACTAACTAAATTACACTACACACTAATTTTCCTAGAAAGTTTCTTGGCTCTGAAATGTTACTAAAATGATAATGACAAAAATGACAACAATGACGTCACAGTAAACATTTCCATATAACAAGCGTAATAATACCACAGTTGAAAATTCACCTCTGCTCTGATTGTCAGGGGAAACATCGAGAATACATATCGTATGAACATCTATACGCTCATTATTGCCGGTTGATTATCTTTGTTTAATTATTCAATAGTGAAATAATTATTCAGTAGTAATCTCCAACAGACTGGAAATATCATTTACCCTTTCACTGAGCATGCGATGTTCATATAGAAATAGAAATATTTCATAGCCAGGATTCAGACAATTCACAGAAGGCAGGATTGTAACGATAAATCAATTCATTGTTTTCAACTTGCATTGAATAGTTCAATTAGTATCATCATATAAAATAATGGTTTGTCAAAACTTATATCGAATTAGCCCTGGTCAAACATGGGATAAAGATTCATTTAGATTATCAACTTGATATACTGCTCTAATCGTGCAACTATGAGCACAATATTCAGTTAAGCTGACTTCTCGTAACTGGTAGGACTATGACAACATTCAATCTTGAAGAGATGCGTTGAGTTGTCGTTGGCAATTAAGTTTGGTCTCATAGACATTGCAACAGACAATAACAACAGCAATATTAAAGATATGAGATGTTGCCGCTCCCACCTATCTTGTACCACTCTAGATTGTCCATCTTCCTGATCCTCTCCTTCACCTCCAGCTCCAGTGCCAATTCCTTATCATAACTTTTACTCGTTTTCCACTTGTGCTGCATCGACACTTTCCCAGTCCCTTACACGACCGCCTCGTCTTCCTCCGGCGCAAACTCCATTAACGCAGGCAACTCAGCCTTCGACGCGGCGTCCCCCGAACAGCCCAGATCACCCACATGACTCTGGCCGCGGAAGCCTACGACTTCATTTCCATTAACACAGTTCCTTTCCCACGTCTTCCCCGCTTCAAGCTCGTCCTTTCACCCTACCGCAACTCGTTTTTCCCCAAACAACCCAAAACCGACATCCAAAAGCCCACAGTCTCACTGATAGCACATTCACCCGTTCTTTTGCTCCTCCAGCACCTTCCCAGTTCCTAGCACTGTCACTTCATCCTCCGAATGAATCTCCGTCATAACAAAACTCTACACTTCCGCAACTCGCACCACCGCCTGTCGAACCGCCGATGCCCACCGCCTTTGCCAAACTCAGCCGGTTTTCACTGGTTCTTCACCTTCCACATCTTCCTAGGTCGTAGTGCTATCGCCGCTTCTGCCTCCAGACCAATCTCCATCCCACGAAGCTCTTCTACACCCCCTCCTTTCACCACCGCCCGGCAGCCCAAGCGCTTCTCACCTCAAGAAGCCGCCCCCAAGCCTAACTCACCCATTCCCTTCTGGCATTCCACCAAGCCTTTCCAGATCGTGGCGCTACCGCCTCATCTTCCTCCGGAACAGGCGCCATCACCACAGAGCACCTCTCCACTGCCCCTCCTCGCTCCGCCTCCCTCCACCCACCCGACCGCTGCTCCCCCCCGTAAAACGGACGCTGCTGCACCGCCCCGTTGGCCCAAACCCTCCTCCTCGGTCCCCGTCGCCTCGCCGCCCCGCGCATTGCTACGCCCGCTGACCCGCGAGCCGTTCCCCGGCGCGCTGCGCGCCGTTACAACGCGCCAAAAATCAAAAACGGCCGGTGAAAGCGAAACCGATTGGAAATATTTCTTCGGCCTTTGCGACGATTACGCACAGGGTATTTGGCGAATATAACTTCAGGGAATACGTAAAAATGCGTCTGCACAATGCCGTTGGAAAAAATGTATTTTTCGCATAAAAAACAAAAACGTTTCATTACATGCAGAAAGTTTTCTTTTTTTATATACTAGGCATTCTCATAACAGGTAGAAGGCAAAATAACATAATGGCACATCATTTAATGTCTAATATAACTTCAAAATTGAACGCGGGTATAGTTATTAATTGGAGGACTGTATTGAAATTTGTTTATTTTTGTTGAAGATATTTTTTAGATTATAATCGTAGTTGTGTTTGAATAGCCGAGAAGTATACAAAAATACAGGAGCAAATTGTCGCCATTGAGACACATTAAACATTGATTAAGTCTGAATTCTTTCAAACATCTTATATCACAAATAATTGATATTTCAAAATTATTAGTTCGCCTATCAACTTCCTTTCACATTCGATAATGTACAGGGCAAGAAATATAAAACTTAAATTTCGAAATGTTAATATCTCCTAACTTTTATTTTTCCCTCCATTTTAGCACCCAATCAGCGAGTCTTCTACAAGTACCAATTCAAGTACAAAAATGCCTGTACTGTAGTTTCTAAGAGAGTTATGTAGCGCTATATTTTAACGTAAACGGCGCACGCCCTCCACAATGTTTACGGCAATATCTGTTTCGCATTCCGTACTCGAGTATCCGAGGTGGTGGATTTATTTCCCCTGTGAAAGAGCTAAATTCCACGTCGTTTCCGAACCTCCCTACCTTAACACCAGCTCTTGCACCTCACTCTGCAGCCCGCAGCAGACAGATGAACTCGCGGAATCCGCAGCGGCACAGACGTGGAATGCGAGCCGAGCGCTGCATGCGTGTGTTTTTTGTTTTGTGTTGCTCTGTGTGTGTGTGTGTGGTGTGTGGGTGAGTGTGTTGGTGTGCGGCGCGGAGAGAACAGGTCTGGGCGAGCGGCCTGTGACATCTTTCCGCGAGGTGCCGTGGCGCCGCCAGAGGGCAGGCGTTGGGCGGGAGGGGGAGTGCGTTCCAGGAGGCGGGGGGAGGGGGGTGGGGGAGAGGGAGGGGACAACAACGTCGAACGAATTGCTGGCGCGGCGGCGGCGGCGCGTGCCTGGCGCTCGCGTTTCGCGTGTGACTCAGAGGCGGCCGCCCCGGGAGGCCGGGGCGAGGTCGGGGGCGGGATGCGCGCCGGGGCCGTGGCGGGCGGGCGGCGGCGGAGTCGAGGCGGTCAAGCAAAAATTTCGATTAAAACTCGGCCGGCGCGGCCCGACCCGGCCGGCGCGCGCGGCGCTACGCCCGGCCGCGATCGGCCGAAGCCGTGCC
>BOPP01000064.1:1057510-1067860 GCA_017312745.1 Gryllus bimaculatus
CCGTATGTTATCTGCAAAGACCCTTCTCATAAAGTCGAGCTCTACCGAACCGTATTCTGTCTCTACGGCGTTTGGTTAACGGCCATATTTTTCTGCTTCCATATAATATATTACTTTCCACGATACTGTGGAAGTATGTGTCGCTTTGTGTTTTGCCTTAAAACACTATTCCAATAAGTCCATGCAGAGCTTAATTGCATTCTCCCATTGCGAGTTCTAGTAGTTATTATTCTTCATCATTGTTTCCATCGTCAGAAATTACAGTCCCAGATATTTAAATTTCGAAACGTAGCTATCTTCGTCATCACGACATTTAATGTTTAGAGGCATTCTTCCTCTATGCATAAATATTCTGTCTTTTTAAGGTGATTAAGTCCCCATTTTTTCGTATTCTTCTTTTAATTTGCGAAGCATATACTCCATATCTCCCTATTCTGATGCCCATAATTACCTTGATCATCTGCAAAAAGCAAGAATGTAAGCAACTTGTCATTTATGGGAACTCCCATTTGAGAACATTTCTTGTACCAGCGTTTCCAAAGCTTGTTCCATATATAGATTAAAGAGAAGTGGCGATAGCTAATGCCTTGCTGTTAACCCTTTGTTAGTTCTAATGCTTCGGGTAATTGTCCTCCCCATTTTAATGCACGCTTCAGTATTCTGGTACATTTTGCTAACTAAATTAATCCATTTTTTCTTTGCACTTTCATCTTTTCATGCTGGCCAAATTTTACATCTTGGAACAGTGTCATAGGCCTTTTCCAGGTCAATAAATGTTCCATATATGTATCTATATTGTGCATTTCCATTTTTTTCTATTATTCTGCGTAAGCAATGGATGTTTCCAAACATGACCTCCACTCCTAAAACCTTTGTTTCTTCGCTGAAAGTTATTTCTTTTTGTATTTTTTTTCTTTAGAAATTACTTCGCGAATAGGCCTAACTATTGATGGGATGACACAATTCCTCTGTAATTTTCACAAATAGTTTTGTTCACCTTTCTTGTGTATGGAAACTGATTGTTATTGACATATTTCCAGTCCTGCGGGATATCACCGCTAACTTCAATTCTTGTTTAAAAAGATTTTGGAGGTATTCAATTATATAGAGCTCCGTGTATTTTAAAATTCATTCTAAGGTTTCCTGGTCCTGGAGCTTTATTTTTTTGGCTCTCGCCACAAGGCCTCTTTACATCAAGCCGAACTAATTTTAGGTTCCCATTTCTTGCCAATGTGTGCATTCAAATCTTGTTGGTATTCGACCTCTATTTTCTTGCAATAATGTTCGTAAGTAGTCAATCCATTTTTGTAGGAGTTATTATTTGTACTTTGCTTCTGTTACAGTTTTTCTCATATTTGTAATTGCTTTGTCTATGCTTCAGTTGATCTGTTATATTCCATGTACTATCTATATTCCTACATAATCTCTCCCAGTTGTTTCATTTTTTTCGCAATTTACTAATTCTTTAACTTCTTTTCTCTTTTTCTACATAATTCCTTCTGGCGTTGTCGTCATTCCTATTTGAAATCCATGTCAAAGATAATTTTTTTCTTTCCTAATTCATGCTTCTAAGATCTTCACTAAATATACTCTACAAACTTGCTTTTTTCTTGTTCCACTCCTAGAACTTCCTTAGCTGCTTCAAAAAAACAGCCTCTTTTAACGATTGTGACATTTCTTCGGGGACTTTTGATCTTCTGAGTTTTTGTAGCTTATTCAGAAATTCTGTTTTGGTAGAGCATCTCAACACTGTACTGTTTTAAAAGGTCTGTCTTAAAATTTACATTGTTTTCTTATATTAAAAAGTCAGTATATTTTTCAGTACATCTTCGTTTATATCTAAAAGGAAAAATTGTTTGTGAATTTTTTGAAGTAATAAAATAACGCAAGTTAGTTTTTTGAATTTTTATAACTTTTTGACAATACGAAATATTAATTTAATAATAATTATGTTATATTATGTATCATGTATGATAATTATATTACTAACTGAACAATTATTGACTAAAAACAGTAAAAACACACGGACAACGAAAGCAGAGAAATACAATTGTCTTCTTATTTTAATGATGCAGTGATAACAAATGCACTCTTGTTCTGCAAGAATGCTTCCATGGATGTATTAAAGGGAAGTAGTCTACTGCATTATATTTTTTTCCCTCAGAGGAATCAGTGAATTGATGCAAAATAATTTTTGCAACATTTGGGAACATGATCTTCATATAACTTTCTGATTCGTTTACATAATATGTTCATAATGTTCTTTCCATATTAATTTTTATTATATTGGTCTCTGTCAAAATTTTCTTAAATGTCAAAACGAGCCTATGTTTTATATTATTATTCCCTGCTTCTTCTTCTTCTATTGGTTGAAATTAGAGTTTATCTGTAGTGCGCTTGGTTGCATTTTCATTATTTATGGTGTTGATTGTAATACTTTTAATGACAAGGATAAAAGCTGTTTCTCTCTATAAAATCTTATACCTCCAAGAAAACGAATATTTTTTTATTAAGCTTGGTGGAGGCTGGTGAAATAAAAAAAATAGAATAGTCGTTCTATGCAAAAGACCATCTACCTTTCTGTAAAGGAGCCTCTTTGGAATTCAAATTCATTGCTGCCTCAAAGAGATTTTTCTTTTGAATTCCGTTTGATTAGAAATATGTTTCATACGTTGATCGATACCTTGCTGCTGCAAAATCAATGGAACGTTTCTGTGTCATCAAAAACCCTGCACAGTTTTTTTGTTAACACAAACTATTTTTGTGTCACCAATTAAAATGATCACATGAATTCCAAAAATCTGTAGCTTATGTAACTTCAATTTATCATTAAATTAATTCAAGATAATTTAACTCAACAAAATATCAAACAAGAGTTTTCATAAATTAAAAATAACTAATCATGAGGACGTAACGAGGTCGATATACAGTGAAAAGCCACCAAAACTGGTACACCTGCCTAATATCATGTAGGGCCCCGCGATCATGCAGAAGTGCAGCAACACGACGTGGTATGGACTCAACTAATGTGTGAAGTAGTGCTGAAGTAATTGACTCCATGAATCCTGCAGAACTGTCTATAAACTCGTAAGAGTACGAGGGAGTGAAGATCTCTTCTGAAGAGCACGTGGCAAAGCATCCCATATTTGCTCTTTAATGTTCATGTAGGGATTTTGGTGATCAGTGGAAGTGTTTAAATTCAGAAGAATGTTCTTGGATGCAATTTGCCCAAGCTGGACAATGGAGATTCATATTGTCCAGTTGGGCTGTCACATTGTCCTGCTGGAATTGCCCAAGTTCGTTGGGATGCACAATGCAGGTGATAAGATAGGATGCTTATACATCTCCAGTCAGAGTCGTATCCAGACGTATGATGGGTCCATTACAACTCCAACTGCACACGCCCCATACCATCACAGACCCTCTACCAGCTTAAACAGCCCCCTGTTGACATGCAGGATCCACGGATTCATGAGGTTGTCGCCATACTAGTACACGTCCATCTGCTCGAAACAATGTGGAACGAGACTCGTCAGACTAGACCACGTGTTTCCAATCATCAACAGAGCAATGTCGGAGTTGACAGGACCAGACCAGGCACAAAGCTTTGTGTCTTGCAGTCATCAAGGGTAATCGAGTCGCCCGAAACCCTATACCGATAATGTCTCGTTGAATGCTTCTCACACTGACACTTGTTGATGGCCCAGTATTGAAATTTGAAGCAATTTGTGGAAGGGTTGCACTTCTGTCACGTACAATGATTCTCCTCAGACGTCGTTGGTTCCGTTTCTACACGATCTGTTTGCGGCCGCACACATGCCGGGGGTTTGATGCTTTACCGGATTCTCGATATTCACGGTACACCCCTGTAATAGCCGTACGTTCAATCCAAATTTCATCGCGACCTCGGAGGTGCTATGCCCCATCTCTCTTGCACTGACTATAACACCACGATCAAACTCATTTAAATCGTGATAACCTGCCATTGTAGCAGCAGTAACGGATCTAACAATACTGCCAGACTGGTTGTCTTATATAGTCGTTGTCGACCGGAGTGCAGTATTTAGATTGGTTTTAGATCTCTTTTATAAAATGTCACTTACACCGTTCTGGTTTTCACCCTTTTCTTATAGGAAACAGGGTCATCTGAAGTTACAACAGGTATTTGGACTGGATTGTAACATAAAGGTCTTAACAAGATCACATGAGTATGAGCTTTCCCACTACTAATTTAAATTCATAATTCTAATCATCAATATTACAATCTTAGCACAAATTAAAAAAAACTACTTAATGGAACTGGTGTAACACTCTGAGCGGTATTGAACGCGATAAAAAGGAAGCCAGAAAATGATTGAACAGTGAATGTGGAACATTTTGACTTTTTCCCTACTCTATCATAAAAAAAGGAAATACAACTATGCAGATCGTGTGCTTTCCCGTTTTGTTATTAAATCCATAATTATTGTTGTTTCGTTGGTATCTTCATGACATCTAGAAAACTGACAATAAATCCTCAAAACAAAGCTTCTAGTACGCTTATTAGGTTACATTCGTGCATCATATTTTTTGCAATTTTATTTTCGTGGGTTTATTCCCAATTACATCAGAGGCTTACTTTTTTTCAGAGTCGCTCTCTCAATCTTTTCCTCACTTCTTTATTCCTTCTTCTCCTCGCCGCGACAAACATCTCAACGTGTTGGTTGCCACCCCATCGCGTCATCGCCATGGTCCCACGCAAAGAAGACCTTCAGCTTTAAATTATGAGGCGCCATCTTTTAACAAAAGCAACGCAGCACGCAGCGAGAGGGTCCTCATATACAGATGATACATAAATTTCCCGCTCTCCCCGAGGGGCGGTAGGGGGCGCGCGCGGCACAGGAAGAGGAGGGGAAGGGAGGAAGGGAAGGGAAGGGAAGGGAAGGGGCGAGGAGGGAAGAGGGGTGGAGGGAGTGGGCGGGGAGATGCGTCGAGTGTATTACCGCCCGTGGCCCTATAAAGAGCTATTGTGTTTATATACAGCGGCGAACAATGTGAATTTGCATACAAGCGGCCCGCAGAGCTCTAACGTTAGAGTGAGGGAGGGCCGTTTGATTTTTGGGTCCTGGTGGAAAGTGGAGAGGGAACTGGGCAACATTTCCTATTATCGCTTGGTCTCTTCAAAATTGCTCGTCGACAGTATGGAGGTAACTACGATTACGCCTTTTTTACGATAAAGTTATCCGACATTTTCAAGACACTTTTCAATGTACGAAAAATGTAAATATTATATACAGTTTTACTTTTTATTTTTTAGTATTACTCCGCTTCCTACAATGGTCAAATTCATCAATCATAATTTTGAAACACCAAATGGTCAACAAATTTTGTTGTTTTCAAATTGTAATAGGTTTTTTTTGTTTTGTATGTCAGAGAACTACAATGAAAATTGACTTCTCAAAGGAAAACCAAGTATCTTGTTGTCGTCATATTCTAACTATCCTATGACTTCTATGAGTCCTCTTAGAATACTACCGGAATATTAAGATGTATAATATAATAGTATCTTACAATGAACGCTTCACAAATATATTCAAAAAGCAATATATTATAATAAAATACTTTGGCAAACTTTGTAGCCGAAGATGCATCAAAAATGTAATACGTTTCGATTGTGTAAAGACGGACTGAATCGATTCAGTGATGTGTGGTTCTGAATCCTAATTTGGGAATGTGTGTGTGTTAACTTCAGAATAGCATTTTTACATGAACAAAAACTCATTTTCATTCACTTTAACTTCAGTAGGTGAGAGTATACAAAGTTCCCATTGTGTAATGCTGCTCTAACATATACATATAATTTTGTATTTAACATTCCTATTAATATAAATAGTTTATTAAATTGTGTTTTATTTAAAAAATAAAAAAAATCAATATACAAAATATTGAAATGTATGAAAAATATTAGGTTAAATATTTATTTTAAAATAATCAGTGATAAATATTTAATCATTAGTTTTTGAGAAAGGTCTACAAACGATTAAATTCTTTCATTTGTTAGTACACTGCTTTTCTTGGAAAATCGTCTCGTAACCTAACATGCCATGAGCTATGAAATACCTGAAAAGAATGACATCTTCAACCCCTGCTTTCGCGGCTGACATAACTGTCACCTGTTCGAGAGTCATAGACACTTGCTTGTCTTGGTTAGAAAGCGGCTATGACGTGACGTATTTCTGATGGCTGTCATAATCACAATGTACGACACAGCTTGCAGATATTTTCTTGACGTTTCGGAGAGAATAATTGTTACTAAGAAGCAATTCTTAGCATAGCTTATTCAATAAAACATGTTACAATACCAAAGCAACACAGGCAATTAGCAATTATTCACGACATTGCCATAAAAAAATAATTGTAGAATTGAAAATAAATTAAAGGAATTTCTGATCAAAATTTTCGTCAATCAAAACAACTTTTCAGCACTTCCTGTTTTCACATAGTCAACACTTTTTGTATTATAATCAAGAACTTGCTTCACCGATAGGTCGCTCTCAGCGCCCCTAGCGGAGCCGATGAATCACGTCGACGCGCCGCGCCGCCTGCGTTCCTATTAGAGCCACCGCCCACCGCCGCCGTCGCTCCCCTCGCCCTCACCCGTCTTCCCCTCCGCCCGCCCCGCGGCGCCGCTCCGCTGCGATTCCATCACATCCAGATTGCGCCTCCTAATTCACCGCCGCCTCCCCTCTCTCCCCCTCCCCCGCGCCCCCGCCCCCGCCGCAAAGGACAGCGCGCTACGGGGAACGCCGCAGCCGCGCCTCCCGAATAGAAGAATGCGCGGGAGATTGAAGCATTTTCACCTTGCGCGGGTGATATGGGCGGGGCCGACGTAAGAAAGGGAGCAGGAAAGAAAGAAAGGAAGAAAGAAAGAAAGAACTGGAGAAGACGCGAGAACGATCCGCCTGAAAGTAGCGTTGCTTCGAGATACAAGTGGATAATAAATTAATTTATCCTTCACAGCTGTTATTGAACCTGGCTTTAAATTAATTATGGCATCTCGAACGGCGGCGGGGGTGGTTCCGAGGAGAAAAACCCTGTCGCCCTCCGGAGCGGCTTTTTTAAAGGTTGATTGCGGAGTCGCCGCAAGGCATCGAGGGGCGACGGGTGGGGGAGGGGACCGAACGGAGGCCCTTGCGGCACGCGAGGGGCGGTTATGTCGGGCGAGTACTTGTTACCGGGGAGCTTTGTTGGTAAAGAGGGCACTGGGGTGGGAGCGCGAAGAGCGGCCTAAGAAGTTAACCGTAACTGGGTAGGGGAAGCGGCAGGGGGGAGGGGGAATCCGTGTCACGGCAAGCGATGCGGAGGTTGGGGGGTGGGACTGAGGAGGGGGTGTTCCGTTCACTTCATTGCGTTATTGCACAAGTACGCTAGCTAAATATTGCATAGTAACTATTAATAACAATACTCCTGTGCTAAAGGTATATACTACGTCTATATGCAAGAGACCTTTGACAAAATCAATCTGAGGATTCTAATGTTAGTCATTATTTTGCTACATTGTTTCATAGCAAGTAGTAAAAAATCTCACAATTACCAGTTTGAACTTACGAACAGTAACATGACTATTCGACACTGGTAACTATTGCAACACTCGATAACACATTTTCGCGAAAAAATATCTATATTAGTTTTATTGCAATAAGTACATTCATTTGCAATTTCCAAAGCGAGAGATAGGTTTCAGTGAATTTAATGTTTGCTTAATTCTATAAAATTCACGGAACATTAATTGAGAGGCTTTGTTGTTCCAAAGAGTACTCGTACTATTAGAAACTATACTTAACAAAACGAACAAACACAGCAATAGTAATAATAATAATAACAACATCAAATTATGTTATTTTCAGTATTATTTGATAAAATAGTGTAAACAAGTAATTGCTCACTTTTCAAAGAGCCTTATTATTATTATTATTATTATTATTATTATTATTATTATTATTATTATTATTATTAATCGTTAATAATTTAAGGATAATCACAAAGAAGAAAATTAAATATGACAACTATTTCTCACAAATGTTGTACAGTGAAACCTGTATTATACGACCAAAATTGATTTCTCGAAAAAAAAGTGTTATTTTTTAGAGGAGGTTTTTAATGGAGGAACTCTATATTTTAAATCGTTTCAGTTTTAGTATTCAAAATAGTTAACTATCGGCCACGACTTCCAATTTCTTCATAATGTATTTGTCATTTGGGGTGCACGACACATCCTATATCTTACAAGCCCGAAAACTCGCTTTTCTCGCACATCTCAAGAAAATGGTCACGGTGTGGTGTTGCACGAATCCTGATTCTCCTCCACCCCTATTTCCTCGAGAGTTGAAGCTCAGGCACAGGATATGTCGTGCCAAGTCCGTTTACGTCAATTTGCATTTCAACTACATAAAACTTGATGTAATGTATTCTCACAATTTCTCTTAGGGAGGCCTCTTAAAAGGGGTAAATAAAGAAAATTGTACTTAAGTAGTTGATCGGTGGTGGGGCGAAGGGGTGGTCTGTTGTCAGGGGTATGATTTGCATACACTGCGTGGGATTTAGCTTTTGTTCCAACAAAAGATCGTTGAGAAGGTGGGCGTTTAACAGGGGTGGTCATTCAAAAAAGTTTTCACTGCAGCAGATTCTTTCAGTTTCACTACATTCAAGCCGTTATTTTCAAATCAACTTTTTCATATTCGAAGTGACTATTATTACAGAACCTAAAGTAAGAAAAATGTGTTGCTTTCCGAGATATGGAACCCATCTCTCATTTATTTTTATGGACTTATTGTAAAGGTATGATGATTTTATGATTTTACAAGTTAATGTGTACTGACCATTATATACTTAGAGTAAACACAAATTATAATGTCTAAGACTGAACATCCTGACTTAACGCGCCGTCCATAAATCTTACAATACCCTGAAAAGCAGAAATCAATTAGTATTCCCCAAATCACATGGAATATCTTGCGGTGTTGACTACATTCAGTTGTTGTGTTTGAGTCAGGGAAGTGACAGTTGTTCATCTTGTACAAATCTCGAGTCTTAAACAAAAATGTAATTTTGCTTTATTGGAACCCCATGGCATTTAACTGGGTTGATATTTCGAGATATGATCATCTGGAATGTATAATATAAAACAATGGTGGAAAACATGCAAGCGTAGTTTGATCTTTTTGAGTTCCTGAGCTTTGAGCGACAAGAGATGACGTATTTTTCATGCATATTATAAATATTAGGTTATTCGAGTATTTCATTAATTTTTTTTAAAGCAATGTATCAGGCGTGTCAATATATTTATATATGTTTTATATTACAAGATTAACAGAAACTGGTCTTCTTAATAATGACAAAATATAGTTGGTTGGATGTCAGTTATTCACATATGCACATTTTACGGCTCAATGTATTGTTGCTCCTTATCATAAAGTGAAAATAATCTACTTCGTGGGAAGTAGATGATCCTTTTTATTTTCATTTATTTCCCTTTATAGGAAGACACAAAAAAACAATTGCATTGTGTATTAGATAGGTGTCATATTTCAGAACCCCAAAAGACCTTTTCCTCGTTTCCTGACGGGAATGGAAGAGTACAGACACGTCATAAGATTAGACAGATTACCAATGATACACACAACGGTATAGACATTACAAGAAACCGAAATCACCGATTAAATTATAATCATGAATTTATAATTATAAATTCTAATGGAGTGCCCAAAACACAATAATGTAAAACTTTAAGCTTAAATATATTACTATCTTCATTTATTTAATAACAATAATATTTATTTAAATGTTTACAATATTTTATTTCAATAAAAGAGAGAGCAAGTAAGACCCTTATTAAATTAAATTTTAATTTATAATCAGAAGCTAAACAAATATCAGCAAAGGAATTTGAAAATGTGTTTTCAACCAAAATAATGATTTTGCACATGGGATGGTACTTTTTTGACAACATAATTAGTAATCTTTTTTAATCACTGCATTGGAAATACACCCTTAATAAATGAAAAGAAGCATAAACTACCCACTTTCAGTAATAAAAATAATCATTATTTAATTCCAAATAAGTACATTTATTTAGGTCTAAATACGTATGATTAAAACAGATTAATGCAGTAATTCGATATTATTGCAAAATCAATACACACTCTACTAAATAATTCCCCGTTTTTGTACGCCGCGAATGTTCACAGCAGCCGGAGCAATATTTTGTGTTATCCCATTGCGAAAGCCAAACAGGAAACAAAATCTCATTACGGATATAGTCGCTCTGAAGAGGCAAATGCACGCGCGCACGCCGCCATAAGTAAGAATCCA
>BOPP01000064.1:1081861-1098315 GCA_017312745.1 Gryllus bimaculatus
GGGCCACAACGAAGAGTTACCCGCTGTTCTGCAAAACCTTTGCAGGATCGTGTTGGTCGTGGATGCTCTAACCCCAACTCACATACAGCGTTACACGAAATACTTTAACTGAGGTTATAAATCTACTAAACGTGTAATCTTCTCTTCATATCTTTAGTCTTCCCATTGACCCACAGTTTTCCAACTTAGGGCGGAAACCTTGCCAATTAACCTGAGACACTTCTCCTCGGAGGCTCCTCACACGTACCTTTGAATATTTTTCTAACATTAATGAAACATTGCCACAATACATAAATGCTCTGTAATACAATAATGAAAAACGCCTCGAAAGTATACATACGAACCCAATATGCTAAGCAAATGCTGAAGGCCGTAACGCTGTCCACTACATTGAAGATAATAAGAAGCAGTTATCGCACAAGATATACACTTGTTAATTAACTTGAGCAAAATAGAAACACTAAAATAACTTTTTATTTATCTTTCATTAATAAAAATGTCAACCCATGATATATATGTAAAAAGTAATAAAAAAATTAAGTCTCATTTATATTAATACTTACGATTCACTTAAAACAACTCAAATACACTTAAAATTACTCTTGGTCATCCACATAATATATGTACCTCCAAACGGGTTGGGGAAACGTTATTTGACTAAAGCTTATTCTTATTATATTTCTCCAACGAAATGGTTTATCCCTATTCAGTAAAACTCTAGGACTGTGCGGATGTGCGTATGTGTGCTATTTCGTCACTCGCCTGGCAGAATCACTTCCGCTGCACCATTCAGATCGTCATGAGAGTCATCGACGAGGTCTCGTTCTCCTGATGGGAAAACTATAAATTATTACTTCGGCTCCTGCCAATAGGAATTCATAAAAATTTCCAAAATCTTTTTTCGTGTTTTGGCAATGCTTAGTGATAATGTCACATATAAACCAACACCTTCCTACATCGATATATATGGTAGTGAAGATGATTAAACAACCAATATGCAAACATTTCTCGCACAAATACGCCATCATTTTCTTTTTCACGACGTTGGCAAACAATGATGCTGACATCTTTAAGTAAACAATTAAGAATTAACCACATAAATCGCTCTGCAGATTATTTCCAATTTATATTGCAAATTATCATATATAAAAAAATTTAAATTTGCCAAAACCTACAAATAGTATTGGCTCGAACTTATTAAATTAAAGAATTTCAAGCGAATGCAAAGAACAAAACTAATGAGTAAAGTAGAGAATGAATTAAGCTATGTTCGCCTTCTCGCTTCTAAGTTCTTATGTGCCAAAATACTGATATTCAACGAATGTGGCCTACAACTTATTCTTATTAAATTAACTTAACATAAACTTAGAAAACATCCGCCTTTTAATGTTGATTCGCATGAAAGGCTTAGTTCCGCCATACAAAAAGATTTAATAGGCAAATTGCCAAGAAGTAGAGAGGACACATTTAAACTGAGTTCTGAAAGTTTTAATTCTCTTCCAAAAATTAGGGAAAATTGGAAGTTTTAAGAAATCGCGGAAAATCAAATTAGTTGTAAAATATGTTGCCGACAAAACTTTTCGAGAAACTAAATTGGACATGATCTGCCCATTTATTGTGCATATTAGCAAAATAGCAAAAATCTGAGCTGTTACCAATTTTACTATAACATCTTCAAAGCCTGGCAATTAATTGTTACGACGATTATAAATTTCAAATTGCCAAAAGAAGACCAGTTCGATCATCCCTGTATGGAGTAACATACAAGTCCCAATGCCAACCACTAGAAGGAAAACATATTTGAACAAGCAGGGAATGGAAGTATTTTTGAACGTATGAAAACAATTTATTAGAATAGTTACAGCGTCGGCGAGGCCACTTTTTACTATTTAATACATATTAGCGTCCTAAAAAACAATTAATATAATTATTTACTAACACTAACGAAATGTAGAGTGATTCAAGAAAAGAATGGAAAACAGAATATGACGAGTGTAAACCAAACTCCTTATGTTATTGCAGAAACGTATTGAGATTACTAACTAACGGCGTGTGCAATAGCCCAACTTTGTATTATTGTACATTTGGACTTTATTTAATTTCCATTTTTCTTCTTGCTTTCATTTTTTGTTCTGCTATTAGCTCTATTTGTTATTTTCCTGATCGCGAAACAAAAGCGTTCTTTTCAATGTTAATACAAATAATATGACGTAATATCGACAAAATATTTCGGTTACATTCGCCGTAATACAACCACTTTAATTGAAAACATGTTTAACGAGCAAAAAATGTTCTTACTTTATAATACAGGGAATAAACCTGTTGATTCATTACATGTCACCGTTATTGTGACTCAGTTTCAAGTTCAAAACTTTTCCAATATGGATATAGCGAAATTGGTCAATTATTTCAATCTTTACGCGCAGTTTCAACAACGTTTCGTCGGCCGCGGTGCACAACACTTGTAACTGAATTGTTTTCGAGGCAACATTTGTTGTAATCCTTTCTCTATTGATCCACAATATAGAATATTCTTAAAAGATCACAAGCATCCCACCCGCAACAGTACGAAGTTACTCGCAGGCAAGACGTCTCATTTTCTAATGTTTTACGAGAATTACATCATCGGGCGAATGTTTGCGCGAAGTTTCGGAGGCAGGCTGGAGCAAGCAAGATATACAGGTTCTCGTGAGTATTGCGTTTCTGCGACTCGGAGACGCGCAGTTCGTCTCTGCAGCGAGCAAGAATCACTCGATGCCAAACTCGAAAGCGGCATTGGAGCACTGCGGGCTTAGCGATAGGGCCGGGTGAATCCTCGTCTTTATCCCGAGAGGCAGGCGTAGTTGAGCGGAGAGCGAGAGCAATCCAAACACGGCGCGCAGGCGGCGCTGCGCGACTGCTTCTGGCGACTCCGACGCGATTTGAGGCGAGGCTGGAATGCCCCTCCAGCGGAAAGAGCTTTTTTAAAATTTATTCTACCTCTCGGCATTTCTGTCTTTAGTGTGTTCATTATACAAAAATTTACACATTAACTTTTTAGGATGGACATCACGCATGCGTTACCTCCTCTCTCAGGGGTCTGAAAAACGTTGTTCTTTGGAGAAAAACTGGGATACAGTTTTTGGAGTTATATGTTATAAATTTGAGGACTGAGGGTCAGGGTGGAAGTTGGTGAAAGTGAAGCATGGCAGAGTTAATTTAAGGTGGACGAACGGAGTCTTTACTGGAATCGTGTGAAAGAGCTGGGTATCATTAGGCTGTGTCCGGTTAAATAATAATGGCCATATATCCTCCGAAATGAAGAAACGAATTTAAACGGCGTGTGAATGTTAGGCTCAATCCACATTTCTTTCCATTTATTCTTCAACGTCTTTGAAACTATTTGCTACACAATATCTCACTGATTTTATTTCAACTATTAAAATTAATCTCTGACCCTATAGTACTTCTCTTCCATCTAGGAGCTTGACCAAATTCTGATTAAATATTATTTATTTCCCATCAAAGGCGTTTCCCTAGAATGAAACGGGCCTTTCTCTTCAAATAAAGAAATGATTGATCTCTCATACTCTAAGATTTTAGTTAGAGTTAATAATATATTAACGAATATCTAAGCTCATAGTTATAATAATTCCATTGAGAGATTTACATGAGAAATGCAATATATGCGAGGACAGTGAATAGTTCGTTCCGAGACAAAGCAATGCACTCGATTCATATTGAATGGTGAAAACAAAAATTTAATAAGTGCATTTGATAAAACCTCGTTTAATTTAAGTCATAATCACCTGATGAAGAAGTCGTCGTGCTTGATGTTTCAACCTGAAAATCCCCGCATTTCAAATGATGTATTAAATCACGAATAAAACTGTCACTGACAATTGCCCTAAAATAAACGCGTTTCCTCAGTATTTATAAATGTACACCTTTATACCGTTCTGGTTCTCCGCATTCATTTAAACGCTAAATTATTACTGTTTGTGACAATGTTATACGTAAACAAACTTTTCAATCGCGCAATAATATCAATATTTATTCGGTACATCGGTGAAAACCTACTTCATAGTTGGGCCTGGCGAATTGGAAATTTTCAGCACTGTATTTTCATATGTATGAATGGTAAATACCGTTTATGAATGCAGTAAAAAATTATTACTCTGAACGAAGACATCTGAAGAAACACCTGCAATAATAGCTAACCCAGCGTAAACAACAACACAAACTCTCGTCATTGGTGGTTACATATTCCATGGAGCAGTATGTGGTTAACTACTTATAGAAGCTGTCAGTTTTGGAAAGCAAAGCAAAGAGACATATTTACAAAATAAAAAATAAATAAAAAAGGCTTCTCATATGGCGGGCATCAGTGCACTGACCCCATCCGAGTTGGTAGTTGTAGTCCCCTCAGTTGTGGAGCGCAGCGCACCCCGTGTATCCCGCCCCTCGCCGGCCAAGCACGCCCAATTAACCCTTTAATGCAGGGCTAGCCACACCTCCCCGCGCCCTGCAACGCCTCCGCACCCGTCGACCCGCCGCCGTCGCCTCTCTCTCATCTTGCCCGTGTTCTTGTTGCACCCGCTGGGCTGGGTTCCCGTCAGATGCTCTGCCATCGCCTTCTGGTTGCTCTGCCGCTTCCTGTGAACACCACTTGTTCACTTCGGGTGACCGGATGTACTGTTGTCGTCGGGTGTCCGTCAAATCGCTTCTCATGGACCATTTGGTGTAACACATTGAAGATTTAGGTAAAATTAACGTATGATTTAAAAAAACAATTGGTTGTTTTCTTATTGATTACAATTGATTGTCTCAATACTGATAATTTCGCTTCATGAATGAACTACAATAGAAACATGCTTTGCCGGAAAGGTAGTTACTTATTCTTTTCAAATGAGAAAAAAAAAGTTAAGGCCAAATTAAAAATATTCTAGAGAATTATTAGAAGTATGATAATGAATATACCAATCCTTTTAATAGATGAGCAAGACTAATTACAAAAGAGAATGAACAAATATTAAGAATTACGTAGTGAACTTTATGTTATAGTTATTTTGCAGCTAACCATAGAATGTATCGCTTATAAATCACCATAATCCTGTATTGCTAGCACAAAAGTTTCTACACAAAAGCAACTGAGTATTTTTCTCGAGAAAGAAATAGTTTAGAGGACCTTATTAAGCAAGCATATTGTTGACCATTTTGATCTCCGACCAACAAATGATACTAGTTTCATGCCATCATTAAACAATTGGCTGCATTTCGAGGTACAGGCAATGTTTCAATGCCCATTAAATCAAAAATTTTTACTGAATATGAAGCTAATAATGATGCATATGTCGAAATGATGATAACCCTAAATCGTAAAGTTGAAACTGATATTGAGGACAAAGAATTATTATTCGCTCAATTGCGGTGAGCAGGGTGAAATGGTGAAGAATTATCGTTAAGTTGTATTAGCAAAAAATGTGTAATCAATCCTGAATCTTCAACGTATTGCATCCAAATTTACAAATAGAGGCAAAATAATTTAATAATTTGAATTAGTCTTAGGAGTCAGATAAAAGCATTAGTCTCCAATGAGACTTTCGTTATATATTATTAATATAATTGATTATTATAGGATCATGATTCTTTAATAATATAATGCACCATACAACGTTTATCCTTTACTATTCTTTAACTTGACGGAAATATAGCATCTTAATTTAAATTACCGATCCAATGATGTAAAGACAAACGCACAAGGTCTTCAAATACAAACTCAACTTCCGCAGGTTTTCGACTGACGAATTCGTTTCTGTAATATAAACAAAAGAGAATAAATTTTACTCGCGTCGTTTGTGTTTTAAAATGAGTCGATAAGCTAATATGACCAGCCGCTTTGTAGATTCGAAGTCCCGTTTTAGCGCGCACACTGTAACATACATTCAAAAACATTCACTTTCAACGACAAACACTGTTTGCGCTCACTCGTTTCAATGCCCTCAGAAGCACCGCACTGACTTCATATCCCCATCGCCGCCTCCGCCGAGCTTCTGTCACTGTGTGGAAGGGAACGTGGCTGGCCGTCTTCGATTCGCCGCAAAGGCAGCCGCAGGGGGGGCAGGCAGGGCGGCGAAGGGCGTGCGGTAGGGTGGCGGTGCCCTCAGCCCTAGAGCAGCTGTTCAGCGCCGCCCCTAGCTTCGTCAGACAGATGGAACTTTCATCACCGGCCAGCAAGATGTGTTAGTTATTTTTCTCGAAAATTCAGTCCATAAATATCACCAATTTCCTACTTAGGGGTGTGTCAGTAACATTGTATACGACAGTGGCAACTATGAAATTATAGTTGCGTGAGAGTAGTGCTTGGCAGTGGGTGATGGCCGTGTCCCCTGCTTGAGCATCAGAGACGCCGCCGATCTACATGTCGGCTTGCGCGACTTTTTCTTCTTCCGGTATCTCTCAAAACAGGACACCCCGCAGCCGAACTTGTTCTAAGCACCCGACAGGTCTCCCGATGAGTGAGGACTCACTCACACGCTATCACTTCCCTTACTATTCCCTATCCTATCCTCACCCCTTACACACACTCACAGGTACGACACGTATCGTATACGCACTACACGATGATACTTTTCGGAAGACCAGACGGGGGCTTGTCCTGGCTGGGGCGGAACTCCCTGATGTGAGATCCCTGATTGGGAAAAGTTCCCCAAGCCCACATAGGTCGGCACCGGATCTCGCCAGCCAGCGGGAGAAGATCGCCTTTGCTTCCCGCGATGAGAACATCTACTACTCTAATGGGAATAACGACCTTAACAGTTGACGTGACCGGAATCATCAGTGAATCAAATCAAAAATATATAGGTATGGAGGGATGTGTATGTATGGGAGAGGATAGGAGAGTAGAAGGACGTAAAAGGAAATATTATCGTGGCCTGTTTGTAAGGACACTGCTCTGGTATTGATTCAAGAAACCAAGGAAGTCTACCTAGAAAAGTCGAATAAAACATTAATAAACACCGTCATTTTATATGCAACAGGTACTTCAAGATGGAGGTTTTATTACTGTTAGATTTTTAGTTCTAATCGTTGATTCCAAAATGAAGCTGTAATCATGTTCTTACATTGTTTTGATGAAAATAGCCCAATTAAGAAGATTTTTATATTTGACCTATTTTTATTTCAGAATTTATATATATTAATTTCCTTTTCGGCATTTTTGGCACCCAATGTTTTGAATTGAGTATTTTTCATATAAAACTACTTCTTCTTCAACAATAAGTGTTATGCCTGATGACCTGTTCGGACCTCTTCAAAGTTGATATCATCAATCCACCGGATCTTTAGTCTTCCCACTCTTCTTCTGCCAGCTGTTGCATAATGTATTATTTGTTTAGGGAGTCGGACGTCGTATAGTATAGTCTTAGTATAGCTATGGCTAGCTATACTAATATATAATATAAATTAGCCTCTTGCAGTCTAATCTAACAAAAATACGGCTTGGAGTAAATTTTTGTAAACAATAGCGAGTGTTGAAGGGTCTCTTTTTCTTATTGGTTAGGCTCCAAACACTCCTTTTTTTGCATGGTTTCTAGAAATATAATTTTCTTTCTAAAATTTTCTAGAAAATTAAACACAAAAACTTAAGTGCATCAAATACATGGAGGTAATTTGGCCTTAGTGCTGGTAATATGCTGACCTCTCACTCTTGGCCATATTGGCAGCAAAACAACATGTTATAAAATCTCTCCCTCATTGGTAAATACTGGGATAATAAATTGGACTTAATCTGATTAAATTGCTCATTAAATGGGCTAAAACTTGATGTATGTCAAAATATTCAATCATTTTTGAACTGCAACTATGATAAACTTTCCAGGAAAGAAGTTATAAGGACAGAGCGTCTTCAGCGCGTTCTTGACAATAAAACCAGTAGAGTGCGAATGCGCGAATCAAGTCTGGTAGGGTGTTAACGCACTTCTTACACTCTCCTAGAGGCGTGCTAGCACAATCAATCGGAAATAGTTTCAGCTAACATCATAGCCGCTACCTAGTCATATTACCTGCACTGGCCATATTTACATCATTTACCTTAGTATTGTTTCAATATTCTAGAGATTAGTTTTAGCCTCCTCATTCCAAAAAAATGGGGAACGCTTAAGATAAAGGGAAACTAATTATATATCTCAAGATTGTTATTGATATTTAATGATTCTGAAGACTAGTGCTTTATTAAACATGACTCATTCTGCTGAAACTTAGTGCAGCATATGCTTCCGACACTCATTCGATTTTCAGACCACATCAAATCACATAATATTTTTGACCGTATATGGGTGAAGGAGTGACGAAATTCAATATCATATTCTTAGAATAAAGTTTATTTTTATTTCTCATTGAATTATTTAACAAGCAAGAAATATCAAACCCACATATGAAAGTCTTCAGTGTAAAGTGATTCGAAAACAAATATTATTAGTATGGGCTGCCTGAAAATCCGGTCAGGTAGCAATTCCCTTCTAAAAGACTGCGCGACGCAGTAATTTAATTTTTCAGACCGTCCGCGCGAGATCCAGAAGCAAGCGAACATCGCTTCACGTTTCTCCTCACTGCCGCTAGGGGCGCTCCGAGCGCTGCGCTGTGGAGGCGGTGGCGTTCACTTTTATCACTATCCCAACCTAATTTCTGTTTTCCATTCTGGCTAATTCTGGGCGAGCAGGGCGCGGAGACGCGGAAGGGGAGGGGGTCGCAGCCATCAAGGAAGTGGAGGTGGAGTAGGAGGGGGGAGGACGAAACAGCAGCGTAGGCGGACACTGCAAGCAAAAAAATCACCTGCAGCAGCCAAGGTAAGGAGCAGTAGAGATGAGATTGCGAAAGAGGAGCAAGCAACTGGCAAAGACTGTCACGACAGAGGAAGAGCATAAAGGGAGACAAGAAAATAATGTATGAACGCGTCGTGTTGTTACGTGAAAGGAAGGGAACTAACAAGAGAACTGAAATAATAGAAAAAGGAAGAGAAATATGAAAAAAAAAGAGTCCTATTACATTTATTATGCTGTCGTCAGTTATAGAAGTTAAGTTAAAAATACATTACACATTATGTGTGGCTAGAAGCATTATTTATTCAGCTGCGTGATGTTGATGAGGAAACATCATCTGCGAAAAGGTAGGACGGTTTAGAAAGTTGGAAAGAGACAGAGGGCGACGGAACATGGCACAAACGACGGTGTCACGAGGCGTGAAAAGGACGATGGACCAACATCAAAGCGCGGAACGGACATAACACACAGGGTTTACATCACCCCGTGCCTAGAACCTACACAATCACCGCTTCACCCCAGCCCGCTCCGTCTCTCTCTCCTCCATTTGTTGTAAGCATTCTCACTTCTCTTCACCTCGCGCCGGTCTGTCTCGCTTAGCCTTTCCTTGCTCTCTCACTCCCTTCTCTGTTCCTTCTGACCAGCCTCTTCTCTCGTTCACACATTTCCAGAACCCACCTTCATCCCGGCGTGTTCGCCTCGCTTCGCTCTCCCCTCCACCCTTCGCTTTGCTCTCCCGTCCCGCCCTCGCGCCTCCGCCCGTCCTCGGTCGAGCTCCTTTAATATCGACTAATGCCCCTTAAGGCCGCTTAGAGGAAGCTACGTGTTCTTTAATTTGCAGGAGTCTCCACGAGCCTCCGTTACCACCCGCGCAAAGGACATCGGGTTGTGTTTCTGGGCACCGTTCACACAGCGAACTAGCAATACGAACAGCTGTTTACTTTTAGAACAATCTTTTCCAAAAATATATTTAATGCACTTTATTGTTATGATGCTAGATTTTATTTAAATAATAGTAATTCTAAATTATTTTTTGCATAAGGCCCTCAAACAAAATTAATGAGATTTTTAACAATTCTTTAAAGGATATAAATATAACAATCCTATTAAAAAATTGAAAATTAAGGTGAATTTCCTATAATTAATTCAACATTTAATTGAATGTTTCTGTTCTAAACTGGGAATCATCAGGAAAATTTCGCCTAATAATTCCCCATCCCTACATTAATCTATATTCACAAAATACAGTTTCCCATACATGGTATGTATTAAATGGCATGGAATAAATGTTTCTGAAAAATAGTTCGTGTTACTGGTTGGCAATATAAAGCTCATAAAAAGTAAAAACATACCATAAATTCCGGTCAGTAAGAATTTGTAGAATTACATTGATGACTGACGAAATGAAATTAAATACGAGTTATTAATTTGTAGATATACATGTTAAAAATATTTCGCAATTATCCAGTCAAATCAAATTATCAATTTAGTTAAATAAAACATAATGAACGTTATTTCATCAAAACAAATAACGTCAATATGATCCAAAAGTTTCACTAATTTGGTTTCACTAACTGTTAAATGAAAATCACTGAGAGTGACGTATTTATGATATGATGATGCTTGATTTTGAAACTATACGAAAACATTAATATTTTTAGAATATTCGAAACAGTGGACTAAATTACAACATATTTCAATACAAGGTTTGCATAAGCTACAATTCATTACTAAATATAACTGGCACCACTGTTGTGACCATTTTCTGCAGTTAGCGTATTGAATAAACATTTAACTAACCTACTGAAAGTGAAAGATATTTGATTTAGACAAGTTTTAGTAAAATATTAATAAATTTTTGTTTTTTCGTATCAAACTCCTTTAAACTTTTTACGACTTTCTTTTGTTGTTAACTGTATTCAAATACTAATCTGAAATCTCACTTGTCTTAATTTCTCACTCTTCTGAGCAGGCTGTATATTACTACTGAATTCCTTCAGATGTTTCCCAAACCACATATTCTGGATAAAGTTTTGTTTTTAATTATCTTCATACCTGTACACTTGGTGGGAACACATTGATAGCCGATTATCAAAGTGAATTAAGTATGACAACAGTGTATATCCCCGAAATCGGTTAACCGGTCGAAAAGTTGTTTGTCGTCAAACATCACGTTGCTTTAACTTTTAATTAAATATTGTATGTAATAACACTGTACATTAAATATATAATCATAACGGCTTAATTTTATAGTAAATTTACAAAAAACACACAATAAAAACGTATTTTAAGAGACAGTGGCAATCAGGTATTTTTATAATTCATGTTTAAAATAATTCATAATCTTGACGATGGGTGTCTGTATCCTAAGTGTTTTCCCCTACAAATTAACAAATAATAAATATTGTGAAGATAAGATGCATTTTTCAAAAATCGGTAGATTTTACATTAATACGAATAAAAAGTAGAATACAAAGATATGTTACTCTGTTTTTTAGTGCTTCCATTTCCGAAATTAGCTCCTTTATTGCAATTATAGAATTATCGAACTCCGTGAAGATTAAAGCAGAGATGGAAGAATCAAAATATTTTGGGTTAATGTTATTGATTAGGACACGAAGATTAGGAATGAGGAATGCAATGTGAAGATTCATCCTTTGGAATCTTAGAATATCTCCTAGTTTTGAAGGTTCTGAATATTCAATTACTCACTACATCGTTCTTTCCCTGCATCGCTCGTTTCACTGCGAACATTACGGCTAATAAATGGTTTGTTTACAATGTCCATTCTTTCGTTGGAAGTAGATCGAACATTTCCTTTCTGGGTTTATAGAATGCTGTTGCAGTCCGAATGCAGATAAATGGTTTTTCTCAGAGTATGTAGGAGCGAAAGGTGAGATGTGGGTATGGAGGCGTAGTCACTGAGGCGTGTAAGCGTGGGCGTGGAGGCGTGGGCGTGGAGGTGTGGGCGTGGAGGTGTGGGCGTGGAGGCGTGGGCGTGGAGGCGTGGGCGTGGAGGCGTGGGCGTGGAGGCGTAGACGTGGAGGCGTGGGCGTAGAGGCATGTATCTGGTTGCGCGTTCCAGTGGATGCATGGGCATGTACGGGAGTGTGAGAATCGCGACATGAAAATACGATCGTGGATGTGGGGGCGTGGAAGCACAGTCTTTGTGAAGTGTACAAAATGTGGAATTTTTATACGAATATTTGTTTTTACCAAAAATACCTCTTTACCGTCTTCTGGATATTGTATTCATAAAATGATCTCAGGCATTTCGCTGACAAATGATCCACTATGATCTCTGACCTACATTTTTTTAGTTATCTATGTGATAAGGTATCCTGGCAAAGTCTTGGCAATGTAGTAGAGAGATGTAGTAGAGATGGTACATTGTAATCTATGTCTCACGAGAAAGAAAAATTAATTCAACCCGTTTACACACGGCGACAAACTATCAAGTTGTACGTTGTGTAAATACAGGCCAGAAAAACGACACTCATCCGCACTGGCCTTAGCCCTTGAATGTTGGCACTGCACTCTTCACGGATGTGACATTCAGAATTGATCAGGTAAAGTCTAGACAAGATTAGCCATAGTATACTAGAACGTTCTGCTATTAAAGATTCACAAAAAATATTTTCAGAAGAAAATGTATGTATGAAAATCTAAAGATGTTTTCGTCTATATTCACTTATGAAAACGATGTTGGATAGTTTATGAGGTGGAGTGAACGAAACAAAGTCCTCTACACTATACAAATTTTGGCTTCCTAGTGACCAAAATAACTTTTATCTGATGGCGCTCATCCCTACATCTAGTCTTCTGGGTTAGTTTGGCAGAAGTACTTAATGAGGCGGATGTGTTAATTGGCTTCTATGCTTTTGACACATTGAGTTTCCAGTATTGACAAATCAACTTTGAAACACACAGTGACAAATTAAAGATGATACTACGAGAGGCATGACACAAAGCGGATCGCATGGGGGCTCACTCTCAAAATAATTTTCGCAAGATATGTTTTGTAGAAGGGAGTTCCATTATCACAAGTTTGGTAATATATTCTGCTTAATCACACTATTATTTATTATTCTTTTTATTGAGACATTTTATTATTAACTCTCATATTTGTATCAGTATTACAATGTATGAAATTTTCTCTATTCAAGGTAGGTGCTATACTGATCTTCATTGAGAGTATGAAAGAACAATCAATTAGATGATTCACGTCTTTCAATGACCTCATTCACTTAAAACTTCCGCGTTCCAATTTTCTTATCTGGCAAATGAGAATACTAACGTCTGAATCTTCTTGCTTCTTAATCTCTTTAAAGTCAATTTGCATAACCTTAAGATTTCGAATTATTATCTCATTCTCTTACTTTCGTTTGCGAGGATATCTCTCTCTCGTTACTTTATAATTATACAAATGAAATGCTAACGGCTTGGACGCACTAGATTTCAAGATGTAAGTCGTATTTATCGTGCTATCTGTTCTTCCCAAAGCTAACGTTGCTACAGGCGTGACTGTGCTTGGAAAAATGACACTTTGGCAAAGAAATAAGAGGGGTTTATGATCATACATGTCGCGTTTGACGCACTGAAATGAAATAAAGTCGAATATATTCCGAAAAGTTTTGGCAATAGAAGGCAAAACGAAATTCGAATTACGAGTATACAACTTCTGATCTGTTTCTCTCTCATAATGCATACGTCATCGAAATGCTGCAAAAAGGTGCCGTTTTATCACAATCAGAAACAAAAAGCTGATTTATGGAATGTATATTTTAGGAAATACGAGACCTAAAAGGCAGTACCTGCCTGCCGTAGCCTCATTTAAGTCTAGACGAAAGAATTCTAATGGTATTGAGACGGTTCAAAGACTCTGACTGATTAATTGACTAAAACGTTTTAAAATTGATTTCTGCTTCTCCAGTAAGGCTTCAGCCTCTAACACTGGGATTTAATTTATAATTTAATTCTTTGCATTTTATTGCATAGAGAATGGCATATATCAGAGGTTTCCTGAGTACAGCTGTAACACGTAAATGTAGGCGGATGAAAAAACTGTCTTGCAGTTCTCGCTCTGGTGTGGAAAGTGTTAGTAATGTGTGTGTTTGTGACAATAATTGTGATTTTGTAATGTATGGGTAAGGTAATGCTAAGATTGTGGATTTTGAGTTGATTCGAGCAACAATAATTCGAAAAAATAATTAAATAAGCTTGGAGAGTTCGGGGGTTGTGGGTAATGTGCAACTTGTACAAACGGACGAAGATGATGCTGTTTTTGAATTACCAAGCACAGGTTCAATGGAGGTGTCCAGTTGGCTTTGGGCAGCACTTTGCTCCTCTTATCGCATCCCTAACCTCACTTTTTCCCGCGGTGCCGTGTGTTTTTCTTATTGTTCAGTGGCTTTGAATCTTTAATCGCACAGAAAGCCAAGTGTGACTTACGGCCGAAGCTGCTGCAATGCGGCTTTTACGGAAGACATTTATCATTTTCTGCTAAGAAACTATTAAATTATTATTTAATGAAAACAGTGTTAAGCTCGAAAACAGAGACTGTTCTCCACAACGCAGGAGTGTGAATTGCAAGATGAAAACTCGACAATTAGTGCGCTAATATCCATAATACACTTAACACATTAAATTCCGATAAAACTATGACTGTCATAACTCCCCCAGCAACAATTACATTATGTACAACAGCAATTCAATTACAATAATACAACAATTCATACTGCAATATCAATCACTGGAACAATTTTCAAATGCAATTAATACTTCTTCGCCACAATTCTTACTGCAACATCAATTGCAACAATCTTCAAATGCAGTAAGGTCTCCTCTGCGACTTCAACTACATCAACTTGCCACCGAACTGAAGAACAGTAATATTTGGATGGCGAATGACGATATAGGAAAATATCAACCATAGAGTACGAAAATTCTCACACTTTGTGAGTACGAATATTCACAAGGAGAAAATCAGGGGCAAAATGTCAAGCAACGCCGAGTACAGGATTAAAAAAACGCCACGCAGCGCAACGAGACGTACAAACACCACCAGACCGCGTCGCGGCGCTCGCAGGCAGATGAACAGCCGTCGTTGCGAGAACGCGCTGCGGCTGGCGAGCCAGTCCTCCTCTCCGTCTCCCGGGCAGCAACAGACTGCGCGACCTCTGTATTTATGCCCCTTGGGGACTGCGGGTCTCCATCGCTTCCTTTTTTCCTACTTATTCCTCCCTTTCTTATCTCTCCTTCCCTCCGCTTCCATTCCTCGACGTATGCAACGCTAGCGTCTTTTGGCCCCCGCCAACGCGACGCGACGCCTCAGCTCACCTGCGACTGCGGGCTGCAGACGTTCGTCTCGGCGCCTCCGCCTTGCGTCGTTTCAGGCGCACTAGCACGCCCTGGGGGCGACTTTCGGAATCGTGTCCATGCCTACGGCGCCAGCTAAACGAGTTGTACGGGATTTCTTGGCAGCGTCCTCCTTTGTCAGCGCAAGTGTTCCTGGGGGGGGGGGTGACAGCAGTTTCTTTTCTTGTGGGATGTGATGCGTGGTTGTGAGGGATGTTGGTTTTCTGATCTGGGAGGTTTGAGTTGCCTCGCTGTCAATAGAAGTAAACAGGTGTTTCATAATAAATGTAACAAACTTTTAGATGATGTAAGGGACTCGAGGATGATCGCTTTCTGCGTGGGAATATGTGGTGGTAAATTTCATATTTTTGATTGGAAGGCAACTTATCATTAACTGGTATTTGCCATGTCACATTCTGACAGTCCAACAGATTTCGTGTTTCAGACACACACCAATGCAAGGTATGTTGCCTACCAATTAGAGGTCAATATCAAACTTCATTATTTATCATTTCCTATCACATTGTTTAGTCTCACATGATTAGTTTAATTTAAAAAAATCATCGTTAACATATATCACCTTAACATTCCATAGAATTTTTTAACATAATTCTGAGAGAGCTCATATAATTTCATTCCTAACAAAAATTAAATACTATTCAGAATACTAACATTTATTTAATATTTTGAGTTTTATCATCGAAACATTGGGTTACAGATTTTATAAAGTGTACCCGAAAAAGTGTAGAAGGAAAATCCGTGTTATTGTGGATTTCCCCCCACATCTACTTCCAAACCTTCAATGCTCATTAACAACCAATGATATTCAGTCTTTCCATAAATTTAAGTCTATTGGATATGGTACATCTTAAAAACAAGTATAATACAAATGAAAGAGTTATGCAAACATCGGCATTATCTCTTCTGGCTGAATTACGCATAAATTTATGTAATAGTTGGAAACGCAATTTAGTGATAAGTGAATTCGTATCATACACGATGGAAGTATACATCAAGAAAAGATGTTGTAATGCAGATACATCTTTTTCAATTAGTAAAAAGATAAATTATCAATAGGAATTGTGTTGAATGTGGAATGAAAGTAACAGTTCACTAACATCAGAGAATGCGAAGCCAGGAACTTCCCCATCTTACGATGTCAAACCCGAATGAAGTAGAATTTGTGCCACCAATTTGGATCGCCGGACGGAAAGTCTTCCGAAAGGTTGCAGAAAAAAACTCTTCTTCTGTCCGGGACTTTCGGATTGGGGCGTCCAGGCACCGCCCCCCGCCCCGCCC
>BOPP01000064.1:1130934-1148007 GCA_017312745.1 Gryllus bimaculatus
AATTAAAAGCTTTCTGTACGCGACAGGATCTATGTCTTTACCATAAAATGTATAAGTCACTAATCTCTAAAAAACATGCTTGACTAGTACGGCTTTCGCTTAGATTTCCCTTACTTACACTTAATAAATAATCAATCTCTCAATCAACTCCCTTTTACCCATTGACACGAAAATATTTCCTAACCACCTTTCTATCTGAATCTGTGTGGCTAGGAACGTGTGCTTGCTCATTCTCGCTTACACCGCCAGTCCATCAGGCGCCTTCTGAAGTCGATGCTTCTTACAGCCACATCTCTACATTTTACTCCAGACACTGTCCAACCCGCTCCCGCGTGCGTCACAGACGCGTGTCTCGCTCTCGCGCCGCTATCAAGCCTGTGACTACTCTACACGTGCTGCTTCACTTACTCGGTCTCGACCCATCCCACCCCGCACACTTCAGAATCGCACCCACTCGCCCATCAGAAGCCATCGGCGGAGCGGTGCCGCGCAGCGGCTCCCTCGACACGGGCCCTTTGAACAGCCCTTCGCGGGAGACACGCACGCGCCACGGGCGCGGTGCTTGAAAGGTCGCGATCCGCTGATAGCTCAGGAGCACAGAGAGCGAATGCGCCCTTGAATTTACCTCAAACTCAAGCTTATCTTTCACGGAAGCCTCTAGTGACTTAAAAGTGATGTTTGTCTTGAACGAGTATCCTATTTAATTCAGTAACATAATCAATTAAATACATATACTCGTACATACACGTGCATACATACGTAAACACATTTTCCAAAGTAAAAAAAATCATTCTAAAATCAGGCAAAAATCACGCTCTTCAAAAGAGCTATTATTAGAGAAAAATAAACCGAAGAAATAAAATGTTTTATGGCCATAAACATATTACAGAATGAAAATATAAATAAGCTCGTATTTCATTTTCAAAACTTATTATAATGTTATTTTAATCAGCTATCTTTTGTCATTTTTTCATTCTCACGCACACAAGCACATTTTGAAGAACGTTGTATCCACATCAAGAAATAAGGAAATACAATGTACAAATGTAATAATATCGGGAATTACCACATAAGGGAATTACCGTCGATTTTGGAAGCTTATAAAGAGACGACGTAACCAAAATATTTATTCGGCAAATTCCATTGAAATAATGTACTCATTCAATGAATTATTTACGACTAGAGGGGACGATAACTGCCAGTACACTATTGTCACGGAAATGCAATAAGAAAAGATGACGAAACGATATTAACACGTAGCTCCCACAAGTTATAATCCGCAACAAATTACGCAACCTTCTCCCCTTCAGCGACTTCTTTTTTCTCTTCGCGAGGGGACTTCCTTCCATTTTCTTGACCCGCCGAGAGCCGCGCCGTCAAATACCTGGAAGTAATCCTCCTCTAAAATAAAAGAAGGTAAAAAAATAGAGTGAGAGAGGTATGCTGGGGCGGAGAAGAAAGGTAATTTGAATATATATAAGGTGGTTTATTGGTTCCGGGTGCTGCCACATGGAGCGGTGGTGGAGGGCGGATGTGTCTAGAGCGCCCCTTCCCACTCATCTCTGTCTCTGTCTCTTCTTCCCTTCCACTCCCCCTCCCCTCCCACCCCTCTTCTCACCGGCCTACCCTGAGGGAAGCACAGCACGAGCAGATCAGATCCCTCCCTTCCTCCCAGTTAGACGCGAAATTTTCAGGGTTAAGTGAACGTCAAAAGTATGGAAAGTTGCGACAGCGAGCACCGCGGAGTCGGCCTCCGCCGGGGAGGAAGCAAATTGAGGGTTATGTATTATGTAAAGACCTCCTCGTGCGGTAGGTTCGGGCGAGCGCCACGCCGCGCCACGCGAGCGGGAAGGGCAAGGTAAATAAAGCACAGGAAGAAATTAGAGGAGAAGGAGGCGAGAAAATAAATTTTTCGGGAGTGCGCAAGAGCAGAGAGACGGAATGCAAATGGCGAACCAACTACCAGCTCCGTCTCCCGGGCTCCCTTTTGCTTCGTCGGCCCAGCGAGGGAGTAAAGATGAATGTGGAGGCTCACCGATTGTATTTCAGGGTTCATAATTTGATGAATATTTAATGGTGGTGCTGTAGACGCAAACACAGAATAAGGCAATATAACTGTGGCGAGAGTTAAGGGTATGGTCATTCTTTGAGAGTTCAGTCACGAATAATTCCTTATGTGAGAAAGCAATGTTATTAAAGAGTAAATGGAGTTTGAATGTGTTAAATGCGGCTTAATCGGGTTCCTACAACTCGTTGTCAAACAGTTTACAGAAAATGAAACCAACACACATTGTACTGAGTGTTTCTGAACACATGAGAATGGATAACGAACGATGGACTAATAGCGTCTTCGATAATTTGTATCTGAAATATATTCAGCGTTACCACATTTCATAAATACATTATGCATTTAAAATGTGCATATTTGTTACAGCCGAATATTTCAAACACCTCGCAACTTCTGTCCTGAATTCTTGAGAATGGTTATACAAAAATCAAGAGCTAAGACGGTTATTTTGCTGTGAAAATTTGTATTGAATCCTCATACTAACTACATTCATTCACTCAACAAAAGAAAACCAAGTACGTGAGTTATTACAAAATAAAAGAATATTTGCATTAGAAAAGAATTTTTTTTCAAAAATCCCTGAAAACAAGTATCTGCGGACATGGGTCTCAGGACATGGGCATGGATCACCCTGCAACATCGGAATGTTTTGATAAAGAAAGTATGTTCATAGATTTAATTAGAGTGCCATTTTTTAAACATAAATTTAATATAATTACTTACTTCAAAAATTCGAAAGAATTTAACACTATTCACGTACTACTTAAGAAGATACTTGTAAGATGATTGTAAGAACATACTTCTTACAATTCTTAATTTCATTTTGTTGATCATGGCGTTTAGAACACATCAGTGAATATGTGAATGGAATACCCTCAGTGAAGATAAAACCGAATAATCGATGTTCCTGATAATTTGCTATTTTCAAGAGAAAGCTATTGCACTATTGGGTTACATTTTTATCAAGCTCGTCTGAATTTCATAGAAAAAGTCTCTGCGGGCTATTGATGGGCAAAATTAAAAATTGCAAGCAATTTCTAGTTTAAAAAAATAAATTTAATGTAGTATTAACGGAGTACCGCGTCATATCTAGGCATTTCTATGTCCATCCCCTGAAACGCTCGCTGACAGTTCATGTTGGAGGCTTCCTTCAGCCGAATGATTCACGCTACCACATATTAATTTTACGTCTTAGAATGCGCACAGTGTCACCGGGAAGCCTGCTTGCTCTACCGGTCGGGCAAAAAATAATGCCCACTGCAAAGCTGCACATATTTCTTCCAGCATCTCACAAAAAGGTCTTCCGCAGAAAGAAGAAGCTGCAAAGAACTTGGCTAACCGAGTCAAGTCGCCTCTTCAGCAGAAATAATGGGTCTCCATTATGGACCAGGGCATGGGAGATAAAAAAGCCAAACAGTCGCCGCCATGGACGAGTGCGGGACTGGCGGCCCCAAACAATATAATAAGAATCTCCTAATTACTCCCTTTGTTCGCGTCTTAATGAGCCCAGCTGGGACGTGCGAATGGCGCGCGGCGCCAGCAGAGGGCACGAGGCACAGTGCTCCCAACGAACCAAATCACTGCGTTCTACTTGAAATGGTCTTACAGCTTAGTGGGGATTTAAACACTTTTAAAGATATTTTCATGATTTTTAATTAGAGTATTTTTCATTAAATTTAAAGGATTTATGTAGGAATCTGACCTAAGCTATTACGGATCTATGGAATGCATCTCTGGTGAACATCTTGCTTTTGAAACATCAACATTCTACTGAGATTTCAATCAAAGGTCCCACGATATAATGTAACAAATCCCCTTAGTAATACTTTCTGAGTTCTCTAATATCAGATTCTGTTCTGCAACCAGACCATCATAGAGTGCAACAGAAGTTACGAAAAAATACTAAAGTTTTCTTAAATGTCGTGGATAGTAGTGTAGACATAGTGTGTGGATAGTAGTCGGAAGATTAAAACCACACAGCCATAGACACAGTCATAGAATTACAATTGTATAAATAATATAGAAACAATAAATTGAAAAAAAAGCCGTCTGACTTTGTGATTATTATGATTACAAATATTGTAATCGTCACCTCGAATCTTGTATATGAGTCGTTGTTTGTAACTTCTTTACGCAGTCGCATTTTTACCACAATAACGCATAAGGCAGTGGCATTACGTCTACAATCGTAGAAAGTCATGCTCGCAAGGTATAAATGTTGGTCCATAGATACTTTGCCATAGCTATATCAGTGCTTTTTAAAAAAATCTTCGGGGTTATTGTAAGCCACTGTTTATTTCTTATTACATCAAGAAACCAGAAAAATAAAATTCAAAGTAAATGTGAAGTTTCAGTAGTTTATTGTAAAAGAAAATAGTATCTACAGTTGTTTTAGTATATACAGTCGACTTCGGTTATAGTGAACTGGGGATGACCATTTCTGGTTCACTGTCTCAGAGGTTCAATATATCCGATGATGTCAAAATTAAACAGAATTTCTCCACAATGGCAGACTTTATTAATTCAGAGATACAGCGTATACATTAACAGCACGAATTAAAAACTTTAATATATTTATTTGTCCTTCAAAATTAATTATTTTCAATTGTTTGCTTCGTACATTTTTCATTAATAATTTCTCTGGATCCTGCTACAGAGTTCGCGCTCCCTCTGATTCTGCATTGTCTACTGTCTCCAAGTATAGTAATGCAGTCTTGATACCTTCCAATGCCTCTTGCACAGTTGGAAGTTCTCCGAAGGCCCTTTTACTCGCTTAATACCATACGAAATCCGTTCGGGAACAGGATTACGCCAGCGTCTAGCGAAACTGATCGCTTTTTCGCGTACCACAGATATCGCCGCGATCGCCAGGTTGCGGCTGTCGCGTGTTTCCTGTCGCCTACGTAGAACGCAACTCGCTTTGTTCCTCGGAATATCAAATAACCCAAGCTTGAAACTGAAGCAAGCAATGGGGCGTTGCCGCCTTAGTTGTCACCCACGAAAGTTACGGTCTTTGTTTACGCAGTAGAACTGAGTGGTAAAGGGTCATCAGTAAGATCCCCATTACGGGCCCACTACCTCACCTCAGGGGAGACATCTTCAATTATGACTTTGGGCAGATATTTTTTCACGCAGCCTAGTGTTGGAAGTTGTGGCACTCAGACGGTATATTATTTTCCAGGAGGGAATTATTTCCAGATCATTGTACCTCCTATAACCGAGATTCACGGTTCACTATAACTAAATCTTTTTGTGCTTATTTGTAAAGTGAAATGGGCCCCGTGATTTAAGTTCACTATAATTAGTTTACGGTAATTTTCTTGGGGAATGAAGTAAACACCTGCAATTTTGTCACCTGGAGTACCTTTTCAGCATATTTATTTGAATCTTTAATACCTGTTTATGGTGTACTAAAAAATTCCGCCGTTGAAGAGCACACATCAAAACGAAACCAGAATGGAATCAAGATCATAAATGAATTACGTAATTAAATGAGATTCAACACAAATTCATTCTTAGTAATATGCAATCTTAAAAACAATTATTTAATAAAAGACCCTTTCAGAATGAGACTACTTTTACGACTTTTCTCAATATTCTGATTTTTAGATTTCATAAATGAGGTAGAACGATATTCCCATGCTTACGTACAAATGTTTATTAATTTTATTTAAAGAAGAGGTTGTTAAAACTATTTTACCAAGGACACCTCAGGGAAAAAAATTCTGTCAACATTCTCCTTTCGGGTCAGAACATAGCGGTATGGAAATGTTAGCGTTGTTTTCTGTTGTTTGACATTATTGGTTGATGTGAGAATGTTACTTATTAATTGCCCGCGGAAAATTACCGACAGAGCACGTAGTATGGGTTTGCTAAAACTTTTTTCTTCAAAATTAACCTCACACTAACAACAAGAATTAAAATATACTTATATTTATTTAATACTTACAATGTTCTTCAGTATGAAGATACAAAGTAATGTGCATATGATCCACTGCATACGTTACACATAACTCACATGGCAAAACAATTCCAATGCATTCACAACTCAGCGCCAAGCATAGAACAGCGCATGCTATTGGCAGAATACCGAAGATGTTTTATTTGCTTTCCACGATGTCAGCAGAAGGAACCATCTCGTAATAACAGGTATCCAAATTTGACACTAACAGATCGTTCGCGCAATAGTAAAGTGTTAGCGCCTGAAATGAATGAAATCGTGATGGTAACTTGGACGCTGGCGAGAACAAATTAGGTTAATTAATTTATTGTGTATAGTGAATATAGAATTGTGTGTAGATTCATGAACTTCTACGAGTATACTAGAAAAAAATTCTCTATGATTTGTTGATGGAAAATTAAAGTTTCATAACCGTGATTGGAATAATTACAGAGATCCACTGAAGAAAAGTCAAAGCCCATTTATAAAAGATGCATAATAGATTAGAAATAACATTTTAAAAAAATATGAGGGATATAATTTTTTAAACACGCAAAAACAGGAAATAGACCTCAAAGTTGATAGACAATATTCGAAACGGATAGAGTATAGCAAGAAGAAACAAGGAGGAGAATAAGATGGAGAAGAAGATTAAAATAAAATAAGTTGCAAGTTTAGCCTTTCATAAGATGGTTCCATGTTACCTTGAGTAAGAAGTGCTCTGAAATCACCAGTTTTCCCACGCACTTCATCCGACATGGTTTCTAAGAAACAGCCTTCGCCAGCAACGGCGCTCCAGCCTACTGTGCCCAGCGGCAAGGACAGCTCAGTGATGGGCGGTTGGCAGGGGCAGGGCGAGGCCGAGCAGTGAGGGCTGCGGTGGCGCGTAGACATGACGGGGCTGGGAGAGGAGGGGAGGGGAGGACGGGAAGGTTGCAGAAGTGAGAAGAAGCGGGCGCTGACGTCTGCGTCAGCAAAAGTAACTTCACTGCCGCCGCCGCCGCTCACTCTGAATTAACTGGCGTGCGCCGCCATGTTTGCGGAGCGCGCACCACGCCGCACTTCGGAGTTTCACGGAATTCTCCGTTCGCGTTCAAAAAAGAATCTTTTTTGGGGTTGTGTAGCCAGCCATATTCGTTCTTCTTTGAGAATACAGTGTCAAATTATTTTCGATTGAATTTTATTACTGGTGATGATGATAAAATGATGATTGGCGTGTTAATTTTCAGCGTAGGCTAGGAAAATTGATTAAGACATTCGTTTTTTCTCAGCGGTCAGTGGGGTCTTTGCCTTCCTTTGATTTTCTTTTGCCTTTCGCAGAATGAATGGCGACTGTTGGTAGATGAATGATAACTGTGGGGACGACATTCTGACTATTGATAAGAGAAGCTAACCAAACCCTAACTATATGTTAAAACCCTCATACCACACGTGAAACGCGCATGGATTCTTTAGAACATTGCTCCCATCCTTTGTAATTCGCCACGTCTCCGTAAAATTCTCTTTGTTTAGAGACCTTATTTAAAAATATCGGTTGCGTTTGAGAGCCGCAAAAGGTATGTATGCTGCTTAAATAATAAAGAAGACGATGCTAACAAATACATAGTAAAAATGCAAACGGCTGCGAAGGCAAACGCTCTGGCTATGTTTGTGGGTGAGAGATATGTATGTTTACCATATAAATATAGAGTAGTAAGCAGAGGAAAAAAAATCAGTAAACACATTTAAATCATTGTTTACTATTTCTGATTGCGGGTCAAGTATTCGTTTTGTGCACTTTATCGCCAACCTCGCCAACCATTAATTCACATGGAGGAAAATAATATATTTTAAAGATCGTACGACACATTGTGAAAAATAATCATTATCCCTCTTGGTAGTGTGGCGTCTTGCCGGGGCAATAAATTACAGACGTGAACGGCTTGTAAATATTTAGTATTTATTAGAAATAAAATACTCCGACACCATAACTAGCTATACAATCTTTACAAAATAAACTGACCGTTAGAAGAAGGAACTTCCCTCGTTACCACCACCGCTGGCCGATAATTAATTACCATGTTCCGGTGTGATGCACGCAGTACCTTACGGGAGCATACCCAGGCGGTATTCGCCGCACCTACCGTCACGACCGGTAAGCACGCCGGCTTCGGTTCCCCGCCTCGGTCGCCTATGCATCTACAGAATGACAGCCGAGCGCACAACCCAATCCACGACGCCTTTACCGCACGCCGCCAAGAATCAGATGAAAACATAAGATGGGATAGTAGTCCGTGGGATCCCATTATATACCTTTCTGGCAGGACTGACGAACGCCGCTCACCCGCAGTGTCCCGCCGCTGTTCGGGGTCTATCCCAGTTCCGCCACGACACCCCCTCTTCCCTTGCTCCCTACCTTTGTGCAGCCGCAGCGTCTCTTTCCGCCAGCGCTGTCCACGTGGCTGATATAGTACGTTTGTACTGGCGACAGATATGACGCCACAGTAGGAAGGCTTAATGAAAGGTACACGAATGCAGTGCATGGGCAGCAGTTACTGAAATGCGACATCGATATGATGGTGTAATTAGTTTTAATCCAAACACTACACACGCATGGTGAATTAACAGCTCTCAGTGATGAACGAATCTTTTTTAAATTCGAGTGCTCTACATTTAACGCCTCCCCTGGCCTTTCTCGTGGTCGGTCTTCAAGCTTTTCGCGGAGATGGGGGTTGACATTTCGTTACTCGGGTGACGGGCGTCTGTCGTCTACAAAGGAGCACTTTGAAAGTCGTAAAATGAAACGGAATTGTGACAAGTATTTTAGGCAGTCAGATTGGATTTTAATGGAGTTCCTGCAATTTCAGTACTTAGGAAATTAAGTGAAGGTAAAGTTATTCCACAAGTTGGTCCAGTGATTCTGGAAGGTCAGTAGGAATTCAGCCGTGAGCATGAGCATATAGCAGTAGAAACGTCGTGTGAAACTGCGATTCCTATCTCATTTTGACGAATTTTAAAGTGTGAAGATTCTGACCGGGAGATTCTAAAGTTCGAGTTCCGAAAGTGGCGGTTTTTTGACGCTTGCTACGTAGATAGTTTGGTTTAATTAAACTGAAGCTGTCTGAAGAAGAATTGCAGCCCTCGGTTGCTCTGATCGGTAGTTTTCCGGGTTTCTTCGATCAATACGGTGCAAGTCACAAACTGCGCGCGATCTCTCCTCACTGTCCTTTCCTCTCCCCTCAGATACACACATACACTTCCTTGCACTACACTACCACGGACGTCGGGAACTTAAATCCTGTTCCGGCTGACACGGAGCCTCGCTGGAGGAGGCCGCTGGAAGGGACACCCCTCCTATGAAGACGTGTAGGTCGGCGCCAAAGGGTTCGATCAAACATTCACTACACTATCGGGAATAAAGTCTGTAGCAGTTGACATGCCTAAAAATATTAATCAATAATAAATTGCTTATAATAACATTCACTGCAGTGTCACTGTTCTTGTAATTTACTTCTGATGGATTGTAATTTATGTAAAATGTATTATGTAAAATACTGCAAAATTCTGTGGCTTTCTTGTCATTGTTGATTGGTCAAATTTCACCAATTTTCATGCCAGGGAGCTCTGCAATTACAGTTACGTTACCAGGAGAATGCCATAATTGAAGTACCACCTCACAAAACCACCCCAAGATAATTCTCACATAATGCATTCTGGCGCTGCGTGACTTAGAAACTGATACGTGAATGGACTGAAATTCGAATGAAATTACCATAAAAAATTATCAGGGTTTCTGTCTCTTCTGATTAAACCTCGGGGATTTTATTAATTTCTATCACAATCATGAATAAATAAATGTGTGCTTTTTACTGAATGTTTGCTATTAGCCATAAAATATATCTAGCAGTGCGGAAAATGAACGTCAATTCTTTTTTTCAGATGAAATTACTTTGAATTATTAATTTAGAATTACTACTATTACCTAATGTAAAAACAACATGGAAGGCTTTAGAAATTTAAATGTTGCGTATGTGTTTTTTGCTCTGTAGTTTGTTAATACAATTTTATAAAAAAAGTGTTGGTATGAATGATGGAAACAATCTAGTCTGAAAGATAAAAACAAATTTAAAAATACGAGATGTTTCGTGATAAATATAAATTCTCTTCACAAAACGCCATCGACGTATTTTAAAACACCGCAAGAAATGAGTATTTTAATGGAAGAACAAATGATAAGACATTGCAAAGAATAAAACTAAGACAAATTCATTAAATTTTGAAATTCAGAACCAGTGCCGATTTTGCGACACTTCAGTGTTATAAATTGTTTTCTCCCATAAGAGAGAATTCATGGGACAATGGTTTACCTATAAAGTAACTTATGAAGAGCATCAATTAGCGTGTAACTACGTCTGGTGACAAAAACGTTTATAATTCGTATTATATACCCTATCTGTTTGATTTTTAATATCAGTATAGCCCAATGTGGAAATCCAGTGACTGTGTTATGAAACATGACGTTTAAGCTTGGATATTTAAGAGAGCAACAAAAGAAGAACGAAATTATCAGCAACAACAATAAGTAAATGACCGTTGAATTCAATCTAGTTTATTGACCGTTCACCAAACAATTCACGAATAATGACTTCCGTATCTCGACGTCAATTGTTCCATTGTACTACAGTTTTGGATGCGCCGTGAAAAAAAAATACGTTCGGGCTACTTCATTTTGACGCCCTGGTAATCAGAGAGGTCAGCTCGGAGTGAATGTATAGTGGATTCATTTCGATTCGACGTTTTTGTACTTTCCTAATCCGTGATAAAAATCGGAATTCTCGTGTTGAAATGATAAGTTTTTGTATAGCTTTCAGCAGATTCGTTCCTTTTTGAGTATTTACCGGTTAATCGGTGCAGTTCTAATTGCCATGGAAATATGAATGCCTTTTAATTGAATGAATTGTTTTCGAAAAACGGAAATAAACGACTGTTGTAAATTAAAGCTGATGCTTCCCAAGAAGTATATTTTGAGCAGCACAATCCTGCAGTTGCAAGACTCATTTGGGCTCAACTTGGCATGCTCCGTTCAGAAACATGCTTCTCAGTTGGTACGAAAAATAATTTTGTGTTGTTTTCGCTACGTTCTAACAAGATTTGTGATAGCGACATTTTTCTGTAATCTTTGCTGTTTGCGTTGCCGAAGTTTTGATTTTTTGTACGTTTTTAGCTTTTTGTTATTTTACGATTCAAATTCGTAAAATTCAAACGTACTTGCCTTGTTATCCAACTAATACGACAAGGAAAGGTATTAATGATATTTACTTATAATGCTTTTTCTTAGGTATGCTTCCTTGAAGTACGTTGCTGGTTGAGCTTCCTTCTGTTCACAGGCTATCGAGAAAACCTAGAAGAAATGTATGCGCCTTGATCTAATGCAGGGTTGTGCAACTGGCGGTGCTGTTTCTTCTGGCCGGCGAAAGACTGTTAGTCAAAAGTGAAACTTCCTTGCACCCATGTCGGGCGGGGACAACGCGCGCCTAGCACACTTGCTCTGAAGAGGTTAACATCCTCTCAATGTAAAAATAATTTTAACATTTTTTTTCTATTAAATTCACATATTCAAAACATTCCAAGGTGTGTTCCTGCGTCACCGCGTGCTACGACCTGATAATACGCATGGTCTCATGCGTATTATCAGGTCGTACAACCTATATACGCATGGTTCAATTCCTTCTCCTGCCCCCCTCCATTTCAGAACAGCCGGGAAAACTGCCAGGATGAACAGTACTGGAAGTCATGTGTGGATCGCCCGAATACTGTAAATAGAGCCTGCGACCACATTAAAGGTTTTAGTTGTAGCCCTTGAAGCCTTGCAAGTTGGACACCCCTGATCTAATGTGTCAGATGAAGGTGAAGACTCATGACGATAAAAACAATGTTCGATGGGTGGTTAACGAACAGATCGGCAACAGTAACAAAGCAGTCAACAAATTGTCCCCAAAGGACAACAAAGGACAGAACAATGAAGATTTTCGGATAACAAATCCGGATAATATTCGGATAATAATGGACAATATTATCGAATATATTATCAATAATATCGGATAACAAAATGTAGGACACAAGATGTGACGCTGTGTAAATGAAAATCATGAGGATGTATAAACAACTGACATTTTCGATTCGTTAAGCCAATAAACAAAACTGACTTGTAACTCTACATGAGCACATAAATATTTGTTATTGAATGTAATTTTTCCTCTTCTCAGTTTTAGGAAGACCGCGAGATAATATTTTGCTCTACCTACCAGCGCGATCCTTCTTTCATCATCCTGTCCCTACTGTCGTTATTAAGGTCCAGTGGTATCCCACATCTTAATTATTCCCAACCCCATTTGATCTAGAACTCCGACACGTGTCGCAGATTTGAGAGGATGCGGTAAGCTGCAAGACCTACACAGTATCTCCTATGTGATGTTGCTAAACATTATAAATAAATACATAAAGTCTTAAGACTTAAAAAAAATATTGTAAGAGGTTTCTAGAAAGAATTAATAAAACTTCCAAATCAAATATATGGTAAATCCATGATCAGTTTCCATACTACTCGAGTAATGAACGGATTGCTAACCGGTTCCCCATTGTATCGCGGAGGGAGTCTGCGGTACGAAGGTCTCGCTCCCAGTTGCAGGACGACGGGTGGCGCCGCGCCGCGTGGCCAATCTCACGCGCTGCCAAAGGGCAAAGGGCGGGAGGCGCAGGGCCCCGCGGGGACAAACACCGCCGCACAAAGACGCGAGCCATCTCCCTCGGGACGCGCCCGCCGGCCATTGTGCGCGCTCGTTGGCAGCCCCGCCCGCCGCGGTTGGCCCCCCTGCGCGGGACGTCTCCGCGGGGAACCCCCGTCGCAGGCAATTGTTGTTCAGGAGAGGGCGGCGGGCGAGGGAGCTCAGTTTCTTCAGATGCAGAAATCGACTTTCTCCTTTAATTCGTGGGCCAGGAAGCATAGTGCTTAATAAGAATAATATTCTGAAATGTCTTATCTTCGCATTACCATACTGCTACTGACGACATGAAATTTAAAAAACCTGGCAACATGTATACTAGTAGACGGCAATAATAGTCGAATCCCTATTGGCAGAAGTGACAAGAGAACCGTCCCACTTATTGAATATATGAATAGCAGCTTATACGATTTACACATTTATCAAGTAATAGCTAATAATGCAAAATAAGCTTATAAATTTAATACATGATGCCTTTAGAATTTTAAGCACTAGTTACGCGATTTCATTGATATTTTTATGGTTTAAGTGTATTTATATGATTATACATAACATACTGCAGCAGTACTTGGTATTTACCGACTGCATTCATCGTCAATAGGAATTTCAATTCCATATTGTTAAAACATAAATCATGTGCGTACTGTGTATTTGACAATCAAAAATGTGAGTGTGGTTACGTGATATTTTCTAGTAAATACACAAATCAACGCCCGCAAAGCTGTATTTTACACGCGATTAAATTTAATAGTTTGCCTTTCGAATGTGATTGCCATAGTGAAGCATTTCCTCTAGAATCCCTTCAATTTCCTGGATGCTACTGATGCAGCAGACACACATTGCTTATTTCTGTATGATTGTGTTATTTCTATTTGTGGTTCTCACTCCAATGAATTGCCTTTTAAATATTTCAAAAAGTTTCGTAAACATAAAATATTGTCCCAAATTGGTATATTGAATTTTGAATTCCAAGTCTGGGAGTAATAAAGTTTCTGAAAAACGAAATAATCGATTCAGTTTTCAGTGAGGGTAAAATGTGCCTGAAGTTGCGCATATCATAGTTCATTGGGAAATTAAAGAATACTACATCACCGAAATGCCATTAAAATTAAATCATTTGCAAACGAGCATCCGATTTAACCATTAGGAGAAAAGGATGGCTGAATTCCCTAACTCTGACCTAATAAAATTAGGGATACTAATGTACGCAGATTAAGTCATTGTAGAAAGCAAATAACAGTGAAGAGATCGTTCACACCACATTGTACTTTTAGAATGCAGATTTATTGACTCTAGTGAAGAAATACCGATGCATGTCAATATCTTTTCAGTAGTTTTCAATGGTCTTTTTGCTTCGAGTAGCACCACCGTTAAAAATGTAATTACTCTTATTTAATTTAATATCATCGCTATACCGGTAAATTCGACTCACTTTAATAGACATCCCGACCATTTCAATTTGTTATTCGCTGAGCTGTCGATATATCGAAGGATGAACAAAGAACTGCCATTTCCAAAGACGTCACGAGCGCGAGTCCCAGGGGAGGGTGCGTTCCTCGCGAGCCTCGAGTGGGGGGGGCGGGGGCGGGGGAGTATCCATCATCGCAGAGGGCGCAAAACGCGAACGTCGCGCTCTCTGGCGGCGGGGGAAAAAACAAGCGCCTGTCGCGAGAGTCCATTAGCTGCGGGCTCCGGTGTCTGGCGTTCGCGCCGGACCGTCCATCGCCCTTCGCCCCCGCCCCCGCCCCCGCACCGGTCTACGCCCTTCTGCCGGCTCGAGGTGATTGACTCGGCCTCATCAACCGGGTGCGCCTCGGACGAAGCGCCGCGGCCAATCGCCTCGGATCCTTCACGAGCTTTGGATGCTCTCCCTCAACACCTCAAGTGCGCCGCTGATGAAAGTGGATTGGCCGCGGAGATTAGGAGTGTTCGCGGTCGCTCTGGTGACTAACTCTTCATGAGGGGCCTATGGGCTTGCAATGCGCAAAACTCTCATTGCTAACATTGCGTTTGTGTAGTTTAAATTCCGGTCGAATTTGTGGTGGACACTGCAGCTTTCCTTGGTGTTCCCCAATTTCTTCTGCCTCTCATTTTCCCATTGCTCTACGAATTCCTCTTCAGATGTATGATCATAATCACTTATCCATCAAATCACTCGTCAATTACAGATACGGCCTATAGGCATAATTACTAGGTTATTTACAAAAGTGTTAGAATATTAGTAGTTCTTTCACAGCTACTGCATATCTTAAATTCTCAAACATTACTGTATGAAATGCTGCCTCGATCAGTTTCTTCACTGTGTTTGTGAACAAGAAACTTCATCTAATGTAACAGTTTTGCGCAATATTAGTTTAATAAATGTTTCAATATGTTCGTCGTTCGTACTGAAGAGATCAATGGCCTAAATTGCATAAATGAAGTATTTCTGATATTTTTCTTCGATATATGTGTTCGGATTATGTATTGAATGCACTGTGCAACAAATAGTGAACAGATTATTATTTACCGTTTATAAGTATAAATAGCAAATTGTTACTTGTATATTACGACTATCCTACGTTTTTGAGCATGTATCATTTGTAGTATATAAAATTTGGTTTTGTTATAATTTCTAAATCCACAGGCGCTCTTATTTCCTTATCGATTTTTTACAAACTAATTGATGATTGTAGAAAATGAATTAATGGGTTTAAAGAATGAAAACAACATTGAGTCTATTACTTCAAAATCCAATGAAAAAAAACAACAACATAAATATTCCTAAATGCCATACTTCTGCATCCTTGCGCTATGTACTGCATTATGAGCTTTAATGCATTAACCATGTGCTGTTAAGAGACATGATTATAGGAACTTGAGTGTTAAAAATGTTATTGCGCCTATGGGCTTTTATAGACACGTTATTCCAAGGTTTTATGCTTGCACCCATTTGAGTAGGCCTATCTCGTTATCTTCTATCCTATTTCATTCCTAGTTCTCTTTCTCTTTGTGTCCCTTACTGGCATTTACACAACCACACTCACATAAGACTAGCACGCAGATAACACACTTCATTTACATGCAAATAAGGTTTCGTTGTCAAGTCTCATGTAACTCCCATATTCCGAGAAAGGTAGATGCGTTTTACTAGTATCGTACTTAAGAGTAAATTTTCCTTCTTATAAATAACATCATCAGAGAATGAAAACGTTTATTCACTCTTTAGTAGGAACATGATAGATTGGAAACTATTTTACAAACCCACTTTTTTATCTTACAATTTGATGTACATACACTTCTCGACAGCAATGCACAGCAACACCACCATATCAAAATCGAAAATAACATTGTCATTTCGGCAAAATAAGATTGATGAATTATGATTGAGAATGTAAACATTATCAGTGTCGAGGTTCAATGATATGAAATAGAAGGCTTGAAAAATCTAAAATTGAATTTCTTCCTAGGAAAGGGTGCTTTACGAAGCATCATGGTTTTCTTCGGCACTAACGCACTTCAAGAAAGAAAAAAAAATTGGAGCAATTTTTGAGAACATTTTGAAAATGTTTTGATGCTTCATTTAAAGTACCCTCAACAATGAAAATATTAGTTTGAAACTCCGAAAGCCACGAGTCCGTTCCCATCGATCAATTTTTGAGAAAATCGTCTGAACAGTTTAGGCGCTAGCGTTGACCACAGACGGGAGTCAGACGTTTTGCCATCAATCGATTTTTTGGTATCAAGGACCCACAAAACATGCATTCTCGTAATACCATGTGTTAGAGAAAGTAATTTACTAAATATAGCAACAGTATTTTTCAACTATTTCAATACCAGGGCCCGTCAATAAGTTTTTCGTCCAAAAATTGTCCGTTTCCGGAGCAGGATTACATAACGTTCTCTTCTTACGATGCAAGTGTAAGAAAGTAAACGATCATCAGTAAGTTCGCACGAGATATCTGGTTTCTCGACAAACGTCAAGGCCGAGTGAGAAGGAAGACGATGCGATACGTAGTAGAGCCATCTACGCAAGCTATTGGTGTTCAAAAGGTATCTTATTGCCCAAAGCACGCTAGGGATTATAATATCCCAGAAAATTGTTATTCTTACGTTAGTAATTTTAATTGTTTTTTGGGTGTCTTCTTAAACGAAATGTATATGCACTTTTTGTGTGTTGAGACTACCTTTACGAAAACTAGGAAGTTGTTGTGTTTAAGGCGGCATTTAAGTGTAGCCGTGTCCCTCCTTTATGATCGGTCGAGTGTACAGATTCCGCTTGTAGGTGCTGGCCAGCCAAAAAAAAAAAAAAAAAAAAAAAAAAA
>BOPP01000064.1:1184551-1205942 GCA_017312745.1 Gryllus bimaculatus
ATTGGAAAGCGTGTTTGGGAAAGGAATTAGTATACTAATAATTGAATATTTGCGAAATGGTAGGTTTTTTCAAATGAAGTCAATTCCGAAATTATCAGTTATGAAACTGTTACTCGACTCCATTTAGTTTTTTTGAGGTTTTCATGCACTATCTGATCCCATTAGATCAGAAATGTAGGTTGTTACGTTCAAACAATTATGAACAAAAATGACTTTTTAACGGTCAATTCCGAAGTAACAAAAATCGGATAAACTTTATGTTTAACGCATCTGAAAATATAAATTTTTCGGATGCGTTTTCTTCATAATGAACCTTGAAAGAAACTGCTCTCTTCATAATTGTTATTTCAAAGGAAACGATTTATAAAAGCTTCATCAATTTAATGAAGTTCTTTGTAATTTGGCATACTGAGTTTATGATGGAGTTACATGGTGTTCTAAGGTCTTTAACATTTAGACACACATTAATGCTTTTTGAAATAGGCAAATACGTAATATACTAGAACTTTGCACATATTTGTAATATGTAATTCTAGTAGGTAAATTCTCAGACGTTAAAATACAATTAAAACGAATCAAGGAAATGATATGGATTATTTAAGCAGTTCAATCAGGACTAGAGAACAACGGACACACACGTAGGTTATACTATTACCTAGTAGTTTACTAGTAGGTTACCTAGTAGGTTGAAAAATCAGAGAACGATTTACCAACCTTAAATACGATAAATTTAAGTATAATTTTATTACAACATCAAATGATTCTATAATGGTAGTGGAATTAAATACATTCGAATCCCATGTTTGATGCAAATCCGATCTGTGAAATAGCAGAGAGTAGCTCTGTAGACAGTGGCGTAGGCTCAATGTATGTGAGCGATGGTTACATCCCCTAGTTTTACATCACCTAATAATATTTTCAGTAAAGTATTTTACTTTCTACCGTATCTCTCTTTGTTTCTCTGTTCCCTCTTGCCATTTACGTGCGCTCTCCAATAGGCGTTAGCTCTCTCGCTAGATGTGACGGGCCGAAAAACATCGCCTGCACGACCTCGCTTCGTTAGCGAGGTCATTGAACTCTCGGCCATGCTGTGTGTGCAAGTTGTGTGGTTTCGACTGCCCGAGATGTGACATTGCCTCTCACATCACAGGTTTCTGAGTTCTCATTGGCGTTTGTGTATCCCCTACCAAGAACCTTCCATATCCCCTCCTCCGATGCAGTCATAATTAAGCAGCAGGCCTGGAATCCCAGACGTCACGTGCCTCGATTGTGGACACCGAAATGGGGAACTGGGGGCTGACGACACGACTGCCTTTCTCCACAACTCATGCAAGTCTGCAAACTATACCTAAGCACATTTCAACCTGATTAAGGGTAGATGGGTAACTCGATGTGGCTAAACGAGGGTTCTTCCTTCATGAAAGAAAATAGTACGATAAGGACAGTCCGTGAAGTCGGAACAGTGCGTGACAGGGAACAGTAGTGAAACGTCTGATTGTGCTTTAGACAGATATTATTCAAATTCCTTTTAGTTCTTTCTCTTATTCCGAAAAACTTAAGTTAATTAATGATTGACCACCATTAAATATCACCACCAAACTGAGTAGTTTTGTTCGTCATTTTAGTGGAAAGATATATAGTGATCATTAGATTTGCGGGTTTGAGATTAAAAACAAAATATATTGTTGGAGGATCTTTTGTCGAGCCCTCAATTCAAGAGCTGTATTTGCCAGTAAACAGCGGCGAATAGAGCGCTAGTTCAAAAATTAGGTATGTACGTTTTTATGTATTTTATGGTTTTATTTATTTTGTTTGTGTAAGTTAGTGCATTCAATGAGAAATTGGTGATTTTTCAAGGACAATTCAGAAGGTATCTAATTTGCAAATAAACTTCTAAAATAATCAGAGTAAAGTGCAATAACGCAGGCTTTAAATTTTTGGAATTATGCGTTCAATCTGTAATATAATGATTGCTTCCCAATGTCAACTAGCCAAGAGACGAAACTGGCGGTAGATCTATTTTTCTGAGACACAGAAGGCTACTGAAACCACGAACATCTTCTTCTTCTTTTAATTCAATACACTTATTAGTTCATAGCCTAGTCTCCAGAAACCCCTACCGTCTTCTTGTGAGACTTATCCTGAGGAAGTAAACCTGAGGGTAATCTGTCATTGCCAGATAGCGCAGGCCAAGATACAATATCCGCAATCATATACAGAAATTCAAATCAAAACTCTGATTGATGCTAAATTGCTAGAGGATTTAATTTTGCCAGAGTCGGCCGAGAGCCTTCTGCGACAAACGTCCGCATTCATGCCACTGATTTGTGGAACCTCACAAATCCGGACTTGACCGAGGTTGAATCCGCGAACTTGAGATCAGTAGCGCGACGTAATAAGCACTATACCACCAAGGTCGGTACAATGATATCAATTGATTATTTTGTGTTTCCGAAGCCGTTAACTACTATGGTCATTAGTCGCGTAAGTACAGTGAATGCTTTATTCCGGTAGGTGATGTTGTTCCCTCCCTCCGTGGATAATGATATCCGCCGGCGTCCCCTACTCGCCAGCTTGCAAGGTTACACTGTCTCTAGAGATCTATTCCACCGGGGAACCGCAAAAGCCAGGATAAGCGCTAAGATCATCACTGGTCTTCACACATGACGTCAGTGTATGACATGTAGGTGCGTGTGTATCGAGAGAGGCTGGATGTTTAGGATGGAAACACCACGATTGGTCAGGCCCGTTTGTGAAAATCATTCTCTATGTATTGATAGAGGAAAACACTGAAATATGGTCATCAGAGCACTCAGTGGATAGAATTTTCCTCCAGTCAGTGAATTAATTCTGTAGTGGGGTTCAAAATCCGCTATAGTCAGGACTCGAACCTTGAGAACTCCCAGTTAGCAAAGCGACAGAGGCAATGGTTATGTTGAGCCATCGTGTTCCCGGTACTTTCAGCAAGGTTTCTCTCTCGTAAAATCATAATAATAGTAATAATAATAATAATAATAATAATAATAATAATAATAATTAGTGAAATGAATCGTAAAACAATGACTGCACTCGTAAAGAAACAGCAAGGACGAGAGGGCAAAGTACGGCCATAAATAATTCGAAATGTAGAGCAACTGATGAAACAAAGGATCGCCAAACGAAGGGAAAGCCCTCTCTTCGCTGCTCAAACCCCTGATGGAGCTGAAAGATGCGAGCCCGGACGTCCAGAAAGCGCAAGTTAGTGCCTCAGCCGCAACGCCGCCAGTTGCTCTCGAAGCGGGGCGAAGTGCGCGATCCGGGGCGGGCGGGGCGGGCGGGGCGGGCGCGGGGCGAGGTTGCGGGCGAGGCGTGGGCGGGGCTGCGGCGAGCGGCGGCGGTCGCGCGGGCAGCTCAAGCACTCCCGCCGGCAACCGTCCTCCGTCCTCCCGCCGTCCCGCGCCCGCTCGCTTTGCATGACGACGGGGCGGCGGCGCGGCGGCGGCGGTGGCAGCAGCCGACGGCCGAGGGCTGCGTCCTTGTCCTTAGCGACGCCGGAAAATTCGCCACATGCTATTTCAGTCGGTGCCAAATCGGATCCAATTAGGCCGTCCGGAGCAGATGGGGCAGGCGCCCTTCTTCCAAGCCCCCTCTCTTCCTTCCCTCCCTCCCTCCCCTGCCACCCGCACCCGCGCCAACTTGGCAATCAGCCCTACACCGGTCTTCCGCCTGCACCGGCGCCCCCCTCCCGACCTGCGCTTCCCGCGCCACAGCCACGTGATCTTTGAGAAAAGAACGCGAGATGAAAAAGATAATGAAGTTCCCTTTGTCCTTTCAAAGGGTGCTTCTCGAAATTCAGGGGCCAAAGAAATATGTATCAAACGCAGTGGAAGAATACAACTATGTACGTTTTGCATATTATTTATTTTATTTCAAACAGTGAAATGTGTGGTATTCTCTTAGCGGATTAGAAAGGATTCGCAAGCGGATTAGAAAGATGACAAACGGAAAGACGAAGATTCTTGATTTCCATATAAGGACGCCAAAGAAAAAGAAATGGAGTAAAATGAATAAAGCCTTAGATATAACCACTCCAGTAACATTTGAAGAGTGCAGATTAGACTTTAGTGTCTTGAAACATTTAACACGTGTTAAAAACAAGAATTCTTTCAAAACTTTAAAAAACATCTTTCTTTTAAAGTAAATTAATAAGTAAGTAAATGATGAAATTAACACTCTAATCATTTCATTTTACTTAAAAACGTGGGAGGAAACTTTAATAATATAGGTAAGTATTTCAACAAATCAAAACCCCCACAAATTTATTCCAGTGCTATCACAAAGTAACCATTTTGCTGTTTTTTTTTCGGTAATCTCATATCTAACATAGTATTCCGTATTTTGCATTCTCGTCAAAGTCTAAGTTAGCTGGGGATGAACCATATTCATACGAGAGACTCCCTTAAAGATGCCCGGCCTTAGAGATGAGGTTAAGAACAGGAGGGAATGATTACGCGCGATCCGAAGCACATTGCCTACTCAAGTGGGGGGTCCATTTGGCATGACCTGGCGTATAGCATTTCAGCTCTCAACTTGGGTGGCTGAATGTTTGTGGAGTCAGCCCTTTCGAAGGGAAATGGAGAAGCTCGGGCGGAATCGCCTCTAGTCTAGTGAAATTGGAGTGGCACGCCGTTCATTACCGCTGGGTAGCTCGAACGACCTGGCCCACATTCATGCGTTTCAGCATCTCTGATCAAAAGTCTTGCATTCCGACATCCGCCTAGAATGGTTCTATGGAAAGCATGGAATCTCTGGATAAATATAGTAGAGCCTCTAGAGCTATGTGCTAATAAACCTTGACCCACCTGTTTAGTAGGTGTTAAAATATGCCCCCATTGAAATTCAAACCAAGTGTAGGACTTTCGAAGCTACAATTTCGTTAAGCTTATCAGCGTTAAATAACAAATTTACTACAGTAAATCTTTTTGCTCTATGGTATTTTACGCCGAGACTCCAGAATACTTCCAAAAAAACATTATTTTCGTTTTTAAGCATCCCGTGCTTAGTGCTGATATTGAGTGTCTTGTAAGGAATAGGATTTGAAAGAATCGAAAGCGAAAAGCTAATACGGCGCTGTTATTTCCGAAAAGCAATGCCCGGAATTGGAAAAACCTTGCTCCCTCCAAGTCAGGCGGGCTCTCGGTCCGCATCACGGAAGGAGGTTATCCGGCCGAATTGTGGCGCGAGGCTTTTGTTTCCGCAGCGGCGCCCTTCTGTGGGGTCCGGCGAGATCGGTGGCGGCGGCGGCGGTCCTGTGCGACGCGACGCCGCTAAGATGAGACGGCACTGCGCTCCGTCGCACGGACGAGGCGACCGGACCGGACCGGACCGGACCGGACGGGACAAGAGAATCACGGCGAAGAGATTGGAGGAAGGACAGGAAAAAGCTCTCCAAAGTAATAACATTTACAGGATGTGGAAAACGGGATTCACGCCTTTTGTCTTGGGTGAGCGCCCGAGGCCTTTGGGGACAAAGGAGATCCCGCCCATCCAACCCCCCACGCTGTTTACTCCTTGCTCGGCGTGGGTGCGGGATCGCGCGCCAGGGCACGCGTGGGAAGCTGTGTTGACCGTGGGGGCTGGTGCACAGGGCAATATTGTCTCGACGTTCCTGCATTTCATTTTGTTACTATTCACGTAATTTGACTTTATTGTACTTTGATGAGTAACCCCATAAATATTTTGTCTACCTAAATAGTCATTTTGGAAATTAGAATCGACAAAATTTAAAAAAAAGTATATTAAAATATTTTCTTAATCCGTAGAAGGTAAATCTGAGGTAACAAAAGTCATATGATAGCAATATCCAAATATACAGATCGCATAAAAAAATATAAAAGGGCATTGGCAAAGCTTTCATTTGTACTCAAGTGATTCAAATGAAAAGGTTTTTGATGTGATAAAGATCGCACCACGACGGTAATGAACAGATTTTGCACTCGGAAACGTAGTAGGAGCTAAAAGCATGGCACATTCTATTTCAGAAATCGTCCGGGAATTCAATCCTAGTTTCAGGCATAACATCTCACCACGAAAAACGTTGTGGCTAACGAACTTCACTTAATTACCGAGGATAGCGCCGTTGCCGCAGAGTTGTCTCTGTTACAAGCAATGCTACGTGAAATAATCGTAGAAATCAATGTGAGACGGAAGACGAATTTATCCATTACGACAGTGCAGCAAAACATGGCATGAGGGGTATGGTAGCAGATAGACCCATTCGCGTGCCTTTGCTAACAACACGACATCGCCCGCAGCACCAGGGCTTACGACTGGAAAACCGTGGCGTGGACAGATGAGCCCCTAATTCAGTCGGTACGAGCTGGTGGTAGGATTCGCGTATAGCGCAGACCCCAACAAGCCATGGACCCAAGTTGTCAACAACGCCAATTGACGGTGCTCCATAATGGTGTGGGCTGTTTTACACGGAATGGACTAAGTCCTCTGGCTCTACTGAACCGATACAATTTGAGCAAAAGATTTGGGCTCTTAGATCGCTCGACATGTATCCCATCGAACATTTATAGGACATAATGAGAAGGTCAGTCCATGCACAAAATCCTGCACCTAAATACTTTTGCAATTATGGACAGTTATAGAGGTTACTTCCAACGACATGTTGAGTCCATGCCACGTTGGTTTGCATCACTTCTCCGGGCAAAAGGAGGTCCGATACGATATTAGTAGGTTTCTGATGACTTTCGCCATCTCAGTGTATTATTCGGTTTTCTTGTATTATATTTCTTGACTGAGAATGGATTGCAGATTATTAACAAATTAAACAATATGAAGTAATATAAATAAGACTGATTGTAACAATAAAGAAAAAAAGAATTATGTCATTACTAAAAATACAATATTAAGAACACAAGGAAGGCGGTTTGTGTCCTTACAGCACGGAGCACAGTGAGAGCACAATAGAGTTAATGCAATGTTTTTTATATTGCATGTCCCTAGAGTATCGGATCTCTAAAAGAACTTGATCCTCTTCTTCTCAGAATTTTACAGATATTGCGGCCGTTTCTCGCATCCCAATCTACATGGCTCTCTAGTGGTTTTTTGCTAGACATCATCTTTTTTATCTTTGCATATCTTCAAAAACCTGATTCTGACATTCGTCTCTGAATCTACCTCATTTTCTTCGCTCTAATGGAAACCACCTTTTCTGAGCCATATCCCACAATGAAACCTTTTCACATGAGCAAACCATTTCAGCCTTCGAGTTTTCAATTCCTCTACAATTGCTTTTTGATCATGCATTGACTTAATAAGTTCATTAAAAAACGTCACAAAACAATTTCATCCTTTAAAAATTTATATTTATGTAAGGCGTGTTGAATATTTCACTAAATAAAAGGTACTCGTATCACATTAATTAGAAATGCACTTAATAAGTAATATACTGATAATGTAATATAAAGCACAGAAATATCCGCTAGATAATTAACGAACGATTTCAATTAAGTATTTCAATGAATCCGCGCACATCAGCGCAATATTAAATTTATACGATACCTAATGAGTTCTATGTTCCAAAATGTGGATATGATTGAAATTTAATTTTCCTCTCAAGGGTCTCTATGCATCATATGCTCATTAGTCTGTTGTAATTGCTCACTATTAAGGTATGAGTTCAAAAAAATTATCTTTCTAAAAAAATTAATTGATAAAACACAACACTAACAAAAAATACTTGATCCTGTTACAATCATGTTTGTGTGTGGTTGTCGAACATTTTATTAAAAACAATTTTTTCTCGTAGGTTCATCCAAATTTTATTTTCAGAGTTTATTCTGAATAATTGAATTTCATTCAAAACAACTCAATATCAATTCTATTTCTATTTTTATTTCGAATTTCATTCATAACAATTCTATTTGTTTCAACATACTTCCTCAATGCTGTGAGAATGTTTCAAAATTTATGTGGCAGTGTGTTTGCTGACAGCTCATATAGGCCGCTCTTTGGCAAGAGACAGGTACAATGGAATACCGGCACAGGCAGTCGTTCACATTTCGAATTCCATTTCCGCGTACTAGAGCGGCGGAGGATGCTTTGGCTTTCTCATTTCGAGTCCGAGTGTGAGCCAATTCGCCACTTCACTGGCACGGATGGTCGGGGAGGGCTGACTTCGAATGCCAACGCTCTCGAAGGAATGGCACCGGAGGGACACGGCCACCTACCAACGCCCAATCATTTGCTACTAAACTGTCTCAGTATATGAGTTCATGAGATATGACTTCAGTGAAACAAGATGAGATGGTTTTTACGTTGCATGCTACAACCATTATGAAGGTACACCGCCATGACTTATTAATAACTCAACATGTGAAACTGTACTTCCATTAAAAATTCTACCTTTCTTCTGTGATGCATAATATAGAGGTAATAAAAAATGTATGATAATTCACAAAACACACGTAGGTTGAAGCTGAAATCATTGCAATTATCACTAAACGATAAAACAACAAAATTACAAGAACAGTTACAATTTTGGTGAAATAGGAACGGTTTACTAAAACGTAAATAGTTTATAAATAGGATGGAGATAGTAAGATACACATGAGAGGAAATGACATAAACAATTTCATTTAAATGTTGAAAAAATAATATATGAGTATTCCTTTTTTTATATTAAAAATATATCTTACATGCACTTCTAGCTAAATGCGTGTTTTAGTTTGGATTCATCATCATTATTATTATTATTAATTTTATTATTATTATTATTATTATTATTATTATTATTCTAGATCCTGTTTTAAGACTCACATTTTTTCTGACCTAATTAGTTTGCGTTGATTTCATTCGGCATTGAAGATTCTCACAACCATATATTTCATCGTAAAACTCCCTAAGATTTTGCTCCTACAATTTTTTTCTCAATCTTCTCACCTTGTTACCAACGTCTGGTATTCCTGTTGTCTCTACACACAGAATCTGGGGCATTTTACTCGTTGCCTCTCCAAGCTACACGTTTGTTGCACGTTTATTAAGGGAATCCGCAAAACCAGGTTTCGTTGTGTTAACCAAATACTGACGTGAAACATTAAGATAACTGTTATCTACAAACGAATATTAGTTACAAAGAGTTATGAGAGCACATATAAAAGCGATATATAGTTCGAACGGCACAGTGAATTTAAGAATATTTTTGGACAACTGATTTTTTCTAATTTCACGACTTGTTGGACACCATTGATTTCTCTATTAGGCTCAAGTTGCTAATTATAAAAAAATGAAAAAAGTAAGAGAAATTTCATAAATTTTTCTTGTGAAATTTACACGTAACGCCCAAACAAAATGCAACGTACATAAACGGTGCTAATTCGCAATTTAGTTGTATAACGTTGTTTCCCATGGCTTTAATGTACACGTCTTATTACTCTTTCAGCGATGCAGTCTTCTCTAGATTCTTCCTTGAGGCAAGCCCTCGTCAATGCTACAGCCCCTGCCGCTGATGTAACCATTTCCACCTCCACTTCAGCCCCTTTCGCCCACGCGTCTTCATCGCCTTGGCGCAAACTGCGCCCTCCGCCTCCGCCGCCTGCGCTTCTGTCGCAGCCTTTGCCTCCCCCCCGCGTTGTTGCGCTTGCGTGGAGCGCCTTGGTCGCGAGTTGCGCTCCAAGAACAACAGCGACTGTTTGCAGAGAAACATCTTAAGCGCGCGCCGCGCATTATTGACTGGTGGACCAGGCGAGATCGGCGCACGCCCCCCCCCCGCGCTCTTGACGCTTCATCGTCCAGCCGCTTCATCGCCCACGTCACTACTCCGTGGTCTCGAACATCGCCACCGCCTCGCGCCAGCGCCTCCGCCTGCCTACCCATTGCGCCGTCGCCTTCAGCGCGTCTCCACAACCACGCCCTCTCCGTCAAGCTCTGAAGCGTCATCACCACCGCCTCTTTCGGCATCTCCGTTTCTAACAGCTCCTGCGCTCCCCACCGCCTTTTTGCTCCCACATCCCACCCTTTGGCCAACGGTTGCGACGTCTTCCTCAACCCACTCCGCTCCCGTCGCCCTGAACATCACGCCCACACTTCCAGTCCCTAACAGTCCTGCCCCTCCCCGCGCTCCTCGCGCCTTCTGCTACCGCAACCAACCCCGCGATCCTCGGCCCTCCGCGGTCTCACTACATCGCCACGTGACGGCCGTTGACGCGTTACCGCCCGCCCGCCCGCCATCCACCCACCCTCACTGCTCATGCCGCCTCTGCTAGCCCTCCAGCCACAGACACGCCCTCTTTTCAAGCTAGCACCGGCGCTTACAGCACACACGACGCCCTGCTTCGCCGCTAACGTCACTGCCTCCGCTGCACATATCGCCCATTTTTACCTCTCTTGCTCCTTTTCGTCTGTTGCGCCGACCGCTTTTCTCCTCGCATTCGGTGTTACCCGCACCGCCAATATCGTCCTCGCTGATCGCGCAGGTCCAACCTCTCTCGCCGTCCTCGCTCCCACTTTCGCCTGCCGCCCCCAGCTGCTCCCACGACTGTCACCGTTGCTTCTTCTTTGACCTTTGACCCTATCCTTCTCTCCACTCCTCCTCCCCGACCCCTCGCACTTTCACCAGACGCGTTGCTCTGGCGCTTCCACCCCATCGCAACTTCGCACTGCCAGCGCTCCCTCACTGCGAAGCTACGAAACTTCATTACGCCGAACGTTCAATTGGAAGCGCTCTCGGCTTGGCCAGGACGAATCGAAAGAAATGCCGCTGATACAGTTTTATAATTGTTTAATTAACATCTATTTACCAACAGGGATGAAACATTCAATATTTAATTTATTTTAAGGAACGTAACGATTTACGAAAATGTGAAGATAACAAGATATGAATTATACAGGTAGACAGAAATGATAATTATATTTGTGATACTAAGGTGTAAACGTCCAAAACTTGATATTTGAATGCAGCCTTGCCAAAAGTTCATGAAGAGTTTTCCCTAAATTAAGATTTTTTTTACAATAATGTGTTCTGACATTAAAGTGTTCCATAACTAATATCGTCGTCCTTTCTGGTTGAATACTACAAAACTGCACTGAATTTCAAAAATATTCATAATAATAAAACAACAAAAATAGACTATTTGACTAACAGGTTCAGTCTAACTGTAGTTTAGATATATAATATTATAAAATATTTACATTGATAAGTTGAGAAATCCTTTTAAAAATGTTTGTTCAAAACTACATTGGTTACATGTCTTTTAAACAATAGTAAATCACTATCCATCGTAACGCATTTTCATATTCAGTATATAAAAGAGTGTTATGAATTGAAGAAAGAATAAAATTTATTCAGATATTTCTAGAGGAACGCTCCAATAATTTGATTCAAATTTGGACGTCAATTTCTTTTGATTGATGTTTCATTCGATACTAGTAGAACGGCTAGTATTTACGATAATCCAAATTATAGACATTTAGAAACTGAATTTTGTTTGTTCTCTCTGTAAAATACATTTGACCGTTTTAATAATTGAATTTGTCTTAAAATAGTTCCAAAAGACATTCAGAAATACAAATGTTCCACGAAATGACGAACTAGTTGCTCACTTTTTTTTCTTCAATTTTTAAACTCATTGAAACATTTGAACATGTGAGCTTTCTCAATCTATAAACAAGATTTTTTAAAGTTGCACAAAAACAGAAGACTGGAATGACAACAATGAAATGATCAAATCTCAAATCCAAAAAAAATCTCTAAAACAAAGAGAATATGTTTCTCTTTCTTGAAAAAAATGTTGAAAATAATTTTATGTCTCATCTGATGTAATAGCGATCTGATATTAAGCTGAAGATTTCCACAGTCCCCCCTCTTTGAAACGAGGGTGCTTCAAGTCACAGGTGCACGCAAGCCTCCGAACATTCCCAGCGCTGTCTAATTTCCACGTTCATTTGGTCTATTCCGTTCAGCCATATCCGGCCGCGTGCTTGGCATATCAAACCGCTCCGCCTCCCGTCTCCCCTTTTCCTCCCTCATCTTCCTGTTCCCTACCATTCGTTGCCTCTGGGTCTTCCAATATGTTTCATCGGGGCATCCTTGCTTGTTTTTATCTCCACGTCCTTATTTGTCTTTGATTCTCCTACAAGGAATATCATTTCAAGGGTTTAAATCTTCATTTCCCTCCTCTTCCATCTTCTTAACTGCCTTCATTTACATCATTCTCACTCTTATTCTACCTATTTTTAATTTCTCTTTTCCTTGTCTTCATAGAAAGACTTCAGTTTTCAAAACCCACAGACAAGGAATTCTATAACAAAGTCTCAAGTCGTTTGACGTAAGAAGACGTGCTGAGGGTAGACTAGACAGCGACGAAAACATGTGGAAGAAGGAATCCTGAGTAACGCATGCATAATAATTAAGAGAACCACGAAGGAAGAAGAGATCCTCCTCTTCCGTCTCTTCTCTCTTCCGGTTCCGCTCTTCGCCGGATGCGAGCCCACTTCAGCCCTTGTTCTAAGTCTCCAATACCCACCCCCGCCCAGCCAGCGGGGGTGTCTGCTATTAATTGCTGGTATAAAACACTCCTTAATATGTTATGCTTTAATTAATTTTAATGAGATTCTTCGGGCTCTCTCCTGCGTAGCAATTATGGCCTATTAAATCTTAATTGCCCACGGATCACCATTGAATTTTAATATGACGCGGACTATTAGGCGTCGCGTCGCCTCAATAAATGCGGCAATGAAGTGCAATCGTTCCACCGCCAGCAGACCCTCACCGCCATGTCCCTGAGGCCGCCAGAGGGCGGTTTTCAAACGACCTTGCAAGCCACGAACCTCACCTGCCCGTGCAATAATTTCAATTAGAGATTCACAATTAGCAGAGATTTTCAACATTACCTGTTTTTGGTGCTGTCTCAGAAAATGGTACAATTCAGTGCTTTTCTAGATCGTAGGAGAGAAAGGAGAATTGTATCTTAGCCGGTCACTTTTGTAAGCAGTTTACTTACGTATCCGGAGTCAGTGAAATGGAATTTTATTACAATCCCGTAGTACAGCATAAAAACATTTTATTCAAAGGGCGGTTTTCAAACTACCTTGCAAGCAACGAACCTCACCTGCCCTTGCAATAATTTCAATTAGATCACAATCCACAATTAGCAGTGATTTTCAACATAACCTGTTTTCGGCGCTGTCTCAGAAAATGGTAGAATACAGTTGAGTGTTTTTTCTAGATCGTAGGAGAGACAGGAGAATTGTATCTTATCCGGTCAGTTTTGTAGGCAGTTTACTTACGTATGCGGAGTCGGTGAAATGGGATTTTATTACAATGCCGTAGTAGAGCATAAAACAATATTTTATTCAGAGGGTTGTTTTCAAACTACCTTGCAAGCATCGAACCTCACCTGCCCTTGCAATAATTTCCATTAGATCACAATCCAGAATTAGTGATTTTCAACATAACCTGTTTTCGGTGGTCGCAGAAAATGGTAGGATACAGTTCAGAGTTTTTATAGGTCGTAGGAGATACAGGAGAATCGTATCTTATCCGGTCACTTTTGTAGGCAGTTTACTTATGTATCCGAAGACGGTGAAATGGGACCATATTACGTCCCGTAGTACAGCATAAAAACATTATTTTATTGAAAATAGAAGGAATATACACAGAAACACACGACTATATTTAATATTTCATTAATGCAAATTACACACGCTAATCCGCTAGTCAATAATTAACTAACTTACTCAATTATCTATTTCAGTTATAAAATTATCTATCATCTTCTACAATAAATTCAATTATTTATTTTATTTTTAATATATAATTTACATAGCAGTGTTATGATTTTATCATAAATCTGAATATATATAATACAACATCAATCTTAATATTCAATAATAACATCTGAATTAGTGTAATGTTTTACGATATTAATAGTTTTTTCACCGATTGCCTAATTTACATTAGTATCTAGATAACTCTGATTGTTCAGCATGAATATTAAGTATATCAATTCAAGATATATCAAATTCGTATTATCGATGCAGCTTATGACAATTCAAGAATTGATTATATGTTTAAAAAATTAGGAGATCTTAATTCCTTTTGTAGTATTTTTTAAGTGTATAAACCACATTCTTCCTTTTTTTGTAAACCAGCATTATACATTACCTTTTCTGTTGCAAGAAATCGTTCATGATCGGGTATTTTACGGCACAAATGACGATGTATTAGCATTTTTCGGCACGAATGATTGCGTCTTCACACGTGCAGCCAATCGCAGAGGGAGAATCGGGGGAGGTAAAGGTAAACAGAACATGTGACCATGATGTTTTTCCTCGCAACTGTTATGTAAAATAGCCCGAGTACCTCACTCGAAAGTTGTTTCGCAAAGTTAGTTTGATTCTGGTATCACATTTATTTTTACTTGTTATAGCAAAAAAAGTAGCAACTCTTTAATAATGTTAATTTGCTTCATTACTTCCGGTACTTTGAAAACTCGCTCCTAATCTGGCTCGTTTTCACAAACATGTACTCATGTAATGAAGCTTAACATTATAAACTAATTGCACAAACTACTATTATGCCATCTAATGATTGAAGATGAACATCCTTCTGACCCATTTTTGTCGCTTTTTTACATTTTGGCAATATTACCGCTGGTTGCCAAACACGAATAATATTTACTGAAGCACTACATAGATTTTAAAATTGACTGTGAAACTTCACCATCGCCGTTACATCGAGTTACACTTTTATAAATAGCCAATAATAATATCACTAGTTGGGTGAAACTTATAGTCGATTTGATGTATGAATTTATGTCGCGAGAATTTAGTTTTGATAATTTACAATCTGAAAAAAAAAATGTTACGCCCTTTAGCAGATTTTTTTTCTAGTTTGGACAGGCAAACATTTGAAGATACCTTTCGACAACGGCAACAAAATTAGAGCACTTTCCTTTTTGAATGCATTTTATATAACAAGCAATACCGGGAACTGAAATGAAATTAAAAGAAAAGAATGATTTTTCTATATGACCTAACAACTGGAAAATTGTTGGATTCCGTTCTATGACCTATGTCGGCAGACAGTTTAGGCCGGTCATAAATACATGAGTAATTGTAAATCATTTATTGAAACTATTATAAATTTGTCAATTGCTTATACACCATCAAAATGTAAAATTAAAACGATATTGCTGCGGATCAGATAATCCACCAATGAGAATACGGCAATATTGCGACGTCATCACGAACGAGACGAATGCCAGCCGCGTAGCCTTCCTTTTTTTTACCACTGCGTTCAAGATTTATAGCTAGGGCTTTCAGCTTTAATGATCGTGTAAAAGTGATTAATGTTCCAATAAATTGCCACAGGAATTCATGCGTTTTCAATAAATGCGTAAATACTTTGCCGTTTGATGTATCGATATGTCTGTGATGGTTGAGGGTTTTATTTGTACATATTAATTCTTCGGTTTCTGCCATGAAAGTAGATGTGAAAAAGCATTGCTGTACACAAACAAAACCGTTTGCTTATTTTTTAAAAGAATGTAAATCATTTAAGTTATATGCATGAAAAACATAAAATACAAGGTTGCATAATAAAGTCATGGGATCACCTCTCGCACGTGTTGTGATTACTATTGTTTTGCAAAAATAAGCATTTGAAACCCTGTTTCTCATATGGCGTGTTAGAAATACACTTTTAATGAAATTCCAATATCCAGTGACTACTCATGGGTCATTCCATGTCCACGTTCTAATTTTAGAGATGGGCCCAGCGAGACCATCTAGGATTTCGATGAGATTGTGTATGCCGAGTCTAAAATGTGTCGTAGGAACTTTTATGAAGTTGTAGCTTGTTAGGTGAAATGTTTTTGAAACATTTTTTTTGACCCTTGCAGCCTCGATGATCATCTTGCAATGACTATCAGATTGTTGCAAATTTGGGATACAACATTTCCTTCTCCGTTATTGCTAAAACACATGGAAATTAGCTTAGTGGTACAACGTTTTACGCTCTATCCAATAAAACTAATGTCAATTTTTCCTCCATTACTACATAGTGGCTACTTTGCAACAAAGTTGCCGAAAAAAGTTAGTATTCAAAAATAATTTCAGGCTTTAATATTGGACATTTGTTTTAGTATTTGAGAAAGAAAAGTATTCAAGGAATGACAATACGGGGTTTTCTGACGAAATGTGGTAGTTTTTTGGCCTACGATTACAATAGTTTCTCTTCATACAAAGTAAAGTGAGAAAGTAAAAATAATGTCCAATAAAATTTTAAAATGTTATTCTTGCATAATCTTGCCAATCACCTTCATATAATTGGAAAATTGACTTAAAACATGCAATAAGATTAATTAGGTTAATTTGAATGCAATGTATAGGATGAATGAATATATCCATTCTTTCAGTCAACTCTTTTGTTTTTAAAATTGCGTCAAATTAACCAAAATTGTATGTAGTAAATTCAGATTCTACAAGAAAAATAAATGGAGTTTCTCGTTGTGAAATGTAGTGATTAATGGATATTAAAAGAGAATGCGATTTTCCCAATCAGCGTTCTTTTTCTCCATTCTTTGTCAAAGAGAGAGAAGAAAAAAGCTTGTCAAACAGCCCTCAGCTTCAGTCAACGCCACACACCATCCCCCTGACCATCTCCGCATCTTACGAGCAAAATGACGTCACCGCATACTTTGTAAAGACACGGGTCCAGCGCGCGTATCCCCTCCTGCCCCTCCCCCAAACCTCTTGGGGGGGCGCTGGCTGACCGAGCGGGGCGTCGGGCGTCGGTCGGCAGGCCGGGTAATGCGTTGAGATAACGAGTTGATAAAGACAGGCCCAATTACGCGGGGGGCGGCGGCGGGGGGGGGGGGCGGGAGAGCGGACGCTTTTCCCGTTCAAAGAGCGGTATTGAAATCTCTTCTAATGGCGGCGCGGCGGCGGCGGCTCGTTCCGTAGGGAGGTTACGCGGTGGGCACCGCTGAGTTATGTCCGCGTCCGTCGCCTCGCGGCGCCGAATCCCGCTCGAGGCGAACCCCGCGCGTGCGCGTGCGTCGCGTCGCGGTCGGCAGACGAGAATTTTCGATACCCGCTGCAATATGAGAACTCTCTAAACGCGTAGCGCGCGCGCGCGCGGACGATAACTGCAACTATGATGCGAGCGACGCGCAATGCCTAAACGCATCGCAGCCACCTGGGGACGTGCCAGGCCGCGCCGGCGTAATTGTTTTTAATGACGTAGGGGCCTATCGGGTGCTGCGATAAGAAAGTTGCAACTTGGACGTAATGAATTAGATATCGTGATGATGTATTGACTCGGCACCCCTTCGGAGAACAATTAGTCCATCACTTTCAGATTTTTCTTTCACGATGTATTAATGTTGTATGAATATGCAAGTTCTTTGAGTAATTGAATGTAATGCAAAGAAATAAAAATTACTAAAAATGAAGTGGAGTGGGAAATTATATGTAAATACATGTTAAATATGTAAATTATCACATTGTAAAATATTTTGAAATACTTTTTGCGATTCGTTGATCTTTAAAAGTACATACATCTTAGAAATATATTAATATTTAGACGACTGGACGATTAAAATTTAAGCCGTGAAAGTATAATCCATGAAACTCGATGAAAGAACGGGTGGACAGTTTAATGAAATACGAAAAAATGAGACAGACATAATAAAGGTCCCTTATTTGCTGACAACTTTACCATTCATGATTTTATCCAATATGATGGTATTCAATTTTCTTAATTACATGTGTATGCCATATTTCATTATAAATCAAGAACATCCATTAGATTCACTTTCGGTGCGACAAATTTATAGTCATTGAAGAGAAAAAAGTCAATGTTTTAAATTTTTGTAGTGATTACTATTATTAATTGTAATAACATTTATATATATTATTGAATAACTGTTGTAACTTTTTAATATGTTTTTTTAATACCTATAACATATAGTTTTCTTAGACGTTTGCGATATGTGATCTTACGTAACCCCCAATTTGACAGCAGAGATTTTCATGCTCCAATTTTGTTGTGCATCGAGTTCAGTGTTACCTCCAGCGGTTTGGGGAAGACCCATCGATTTCCGCTTTATCGCAGCCCAAGAGGCCTGTTGAGGCCGCATCGAGAGCCGTGCCTCGCGCGCCATTGGCCGGCCACGACGCCGGAAACATCGTGCGTCGTTTGTTTTCTCTTCGGTGACGTAGGTTCCGCCTCGCGCAAGCGCGCACGGCAACGCTGTGCTCAGCTCGCTCGCTCGCGCCTTCGCTTTCGAGATATATCGCCGTCCCTCCAAATTCGATTGTGGTCCTGCGGGTGAATCATCGTTTAGCCTAACGGGATGTGCGATCTGTCATAATGTAGCTTTCATCTGCAATGCGCGAGGCTCCGTAAGTGCATCTATTCTTCTTCATTGTTGATTTGTGATAGGGGTGAAATCCACTGTGCACAATCGGAAGCGAAGTTTCTTTTTAGGAGAGGAAATTGATTTTAAAGCTGAACCATTAGGATTACGTAATTTCAAAAGTAATGCACATATTCGTTTTATTCTATGATAAGAAATGTGTTGAGTTGCAATACCCAGAAAGCGTTGAAAACACCCTGCGAAGAGAAGAAACCATTACTTGATTTATCTCGATTGATATTATTAAGAAAGTAATTCTTGTAAACAATGTAATCAATATGCTTATTTTACTTGGACAGAAAAAGTATTACACATTAAAAAGATTGCAATATGAAATTTGGAGTAAGAGTTAATGAAATTCGATAAATGAAATCTCTAAACGTCTCAACAGACAAAGGAAAATTCAGAGATCAATAAAACCATTTTATATCAATTATAGTGTTATTCTAAGAAAAGTTAATTTTTCTATGAATGTTCTTTAACAATCACATTACTTATTTCACATGCAAATTTACGAAAGAAATCTAAATTAAATCTATTTCATAAAATTATAATATTAAAATTCTAATTTACAATACAAACTGAGGAATTTCAAACTCATTCTTTAAAGTTTTGATAGAGTAATCACGAAATGAAATTGTTGAAAAACAAAAGTTTTATTTTGTATTCGATGCTGCAAAAGATATACAGTATAACTTATACATATTACAAGGACGATAAACACTTTTAATAGAGATAATATAGTGTAAAATGAAGTGCAACTGAATATGACATGAATTAAGTAAGTTAGAGTCATCCAATACAGGATATGACATTGTATGCATAATACTGCAGTAGGAACAATAACTCAACTCATTCTGATAGAGATATTATTTGAGAGAGTTATAAATACTATAAACTAATTCAGGCTTTAAGAAAAAAAATTACATCCAGTACTAAAAAGAGAGTTATTCAAATTATTCAAATTCAAGACTATTGGATATTTTATTATTTCACAAGATTGGAACAAATGGTAATCATAGATTTCTTTATAACTTTCAAACTAATTTGCGAAGCATGACATCACAAATAATGTAGTCCTTTTTCATTAAGTCAAAAATTATGATTGATTCCTACGATTCTGGGAAGTTCGTTTCCAGATGCCATACTTTCTATAGACCCCTGAATGAAAAGTGCGAGTTCATTACTGCAAAGAGAAGCACGAAGTGTCTGTTGTAACTGACCGTCTAGAGACGAATGAAGGTACTTGTAAAAGACAGGTTTTTCTCGGAGAGAAATTCCTTTTGTGGCCTTTAAAGTAGACTGCTGCCGTTCTTCTTCTGTCAGCGGCGTGTACAGAAGAGAAAGATTGACGTCCGTTCGCTAGAAAACGAACGTCTAGCAAAATACACGCTCATTTTGCAACTCTTCGGTTTGTTGGCTTCTCTTGCTAATTAGTTTTTGCCAGAAACTATTGTGAGAATAATGATGCAACAAGGTAGTTCTAAGTTGAAAGATTTTAGACAAGTCGAAGTAAGAAATAAATAAGAAATGAGGATGAATTAATTTTTGAAAACTAATTATACAGGTTATTCAAAAATTATTTAATTATACAAAATGAAATTATAGGTACAGTTTATAGTTAATGGAAATATTCCCTACTACTTCTGTTGTTCCTTCACATTCAGTCTTAAACTAAAGAGAATGCTCGATATCAACAATATTATTAGAGAACATCTTAATATTAATTTCTTGTTTAATCTTAGATACCTGAAAACAGAGTAAAACGTCTAGCTACTTCACGGTATTCGAAAAAATGTTATTTTAAATACTATGTTTTGTTTTAATCGTTTTTATATTAAATAAAAAAGTAATAAATATTTATTTACTTTTTGCATACAACTGAACTACTAGTGTAAATATTTATGCACTTTCACATATAGGTTTACACTGATCGTTAACGTAATGATTTTTATTTCATCCATCAACTTTCAATCTTCACAATTTCTCAATTATTTTCATTCTGGTCTAGAGTGATAAATTCGTTGTCAGAAACATGCGGGATGAAACACGAGAGATACAAGTCAAAAGCGTTACGTGATTAATAAAACTTATCCACATCAACAGAGCCAATGCACATATGATGCAAGAACATAATGATGTAAATTCATAAATGAACACATTTTTATATTACACAATTTTCTCCTCTAATTGGTAAATGCAAATCAATTTGTTCTCAATTTTCAGTATACTACGAGAGTTAAAAATTATTTCTGATTCTTAAATCCTCATTATGCATTGTTGTATTGTAAGATTTTTTCTTTTTAATAGATGATTTAATTCTTCACATATATTCCAATTTCTATAATATATAATGTAGATTAAGTCAGCAGTAAGTGTAGGCCATGCACTTTAATGTAAGAATATATTTTACCAATGCAACTCGGTGCAGCATAACACTTTAAAATATCACAAACCTTGTTCCTTTTGGTTTACTGGATATCTTTAACGCGAGTTAACGGAGGAATAGGAAAGAATAATGTAGGTCGGTTTAGTCACGCACTAGGTATCTGATCATATGATTCTTTCGATTTTGACAATAAATGTTTCGAATTCTATGGTTTCATGCCGCAAAGTAGTTCAAGGTGTGAATGGTGTCTTCACGACTAGTGGAGGTATACCATTGAAACAATGAACCTGGAGACATGTGTCGATCGTGAGGACTTCTCATCACCGTATCTTCATACTTGGCCTCCCCGAGCTTATTGTTTGGTCACACAGGAATAGAAAATTAGACGATTCTATTAGAAAGCTACAGCTCTAATTTTCCCGACGGACAATCGAACCCGGGACTGCATCGCGGAAAGCTTCCACGCTGTCCGTGCCCCCCTCCCAGGGGAGTTAATTTATAATCATAATAACAACAACAACAACAACAATAATAATAATAATAATGATAATAATAATAATAATAATAATAATAATAATGATAATAATAATAA